>JADGMS010000029.1:0-143661 GCA_015731905.1 Salix dunnii | reverse complement strand
CTGTGGAACTGCTCGTCTTCATTGTTTTTTTAAAAAAAACTTCTCTTTTTTCTAATGAATGTTCCCAATATGGGGAGACCTGCTCAAATTCAGGTTTTCTTCGAAAAAGTCCGGGTTTTTGGAAAAAGGGGTATGAAGATTGGGTGACTTGCTGATCTTCAGAATTGTTATTACAAAAACGCCATTTTTTTTCAAAAGATGATCTCAATATCGGTGGAACTGCTCGTCTTGACTGTTTTTTTTTTTAAACTCCAGTTTTTTTCCAACGAATGATCCTAATATGGGTGACCTGCTGAAATTGAGGATTTTTTAGAAAAAGTCCGGGTTTTTTGAAAAAAAGGTATGAAGATTGGATGACTTGCTGATCTTCAGAATTGTTACACAAAAACGCCACTTTTTTTCAAAAGATGATCTCAATATCGGTGGAACTACTCGTCTTTATTTCTTTTTAAAAAAAAAACTTCTCTTTTTTTCTCATGAATGATCCCAATAAGGGTTTACCTGCTCAAATTCATGTTTTTTTGAGAAAAAGTAAGAGTTTTTTGAAAAAACGGTATGAAGATTGGATGACTTGCTGATCTTCAGAATTGTTATTACAAAAACGCCACTTTTTTTCAAAAGATGATCTCAATATCGGTGGAACTACTCATCTTGTTTGTTTTTCTAAAAAACTCCAGTTTTTTTTCCAATGAATGATCCTAATATGGGTGACCTGCTCAAATTCAGGATTTTTTAGAAAAAGTCCTGGTTTTTTGAAAAAATGTATAAAGATTGGGTGACTTGCTGATCTTCAAAGTTGTTATTACAAAAACGCCATTTTTTTTCGAAAGATAATCTCAATATCGGTGGAAATACTCGTCTTCATTGTTTTTTTTTTTAAAACTTTTCTTTTTCCAATGAATGCTCCCAATATGGGGTGACCTGCTCAAAAGATGATCTCAATATTGGTGGAACTGCATGTCTTGATTGTTTTTTTTTTTTTTAAATCTCCTCTTTTTTCCAATGAATGATCTCAATAAGGGGTGACCTGCTCAAAGTCAGGGTTTTTTAGAAAAAGTCCGGGTTTTTTTTGAAAAAAGGGTATGAAGATTGGGTGACTTGCTGATCTTCAGAATTGTTATTACAAAAACACAACTTTTTTTTCAGAAGATGATCTCAATATCGGTGGAACCGCTCGTCTTCATTGTTTTTAAAAAAAAACTCCACTTTTTTTGAATGAATGATCCCAATATGGGGTGAGCTGCTCAAATTCAGGTTTTTATAGAGAAAGTCCGGGTTTTTTGAAAAAAGCGTATGAAGATTTGGTGACTCGCTGATGTTTATAATTGTTATTAGAAAAAGACCATTTTTTTTCAAAAGATGATCTCAATATCGGGGGAAGTGCTCGTCCTCATTGTTTTTTTTTAAAAACTGTTCTTTTTTTCCAATGAATACTCCCAATATGGGGTGACCTGCTCAAATTGATTTTCCAAAAAGTAAGAGTTTTTTGAAAAAAAGGTATGAAGATTGGGTGACTTGCGGATCTTAAGAATTGTTATTACAAAAACACCACTTTTTTTCAAAAGATGATCTCAATATCGGTGGAACTGCTCGTCTTCATTGTTTTCTAAAAAAAAACTTCTGTTTTTTTCCAATGAATGATCCCAATTTGGGGTTACCTGCTCAAATTCAGGATTTTTTAGAAAACGTCCGGGTTTTTTGAAAAAAAGGTATGAAGATTGGGTGACTTGCTGATCTTCAGAATTATTATTACAAAAACACCACTTTTTTTCAATAAATGATCTCAATATCGGGCGACCTGCTCGTCTTCATTGTTTTTTAAAATAAAACTCCACTTTTTTCCAATGAATGATCCCAATAAGGGTTTACCTGCTCAAATTCAGGTTTTTTTGAGAAAAAGTAAGAGTTTTTTGAAAAAACGGTATGAAGATTGGATGACTTGCTGATCTTCAGAATTGTTACACAAAAACGCCACTTTTTTTCAAAAGATGATCTCAATATCGGTGGAACTGCTCGTCTTCATTGTTTTTTTTTTAAAAAACTTCTCTTTTTTTCCAATGAATGATCCCAATATGGGGTTACTTGCTCAAATTCAGGTTTTTTTGAGAAAAAGTAAGAGTTTTTTGAAAAAACGGTATGAAGATTGGATGACTTGCTGATCTTCAGAATTGTTACACAAAAACGCCACTTTTTTTCAAAAGATGATCTCAATATCGGTGGAACTGCTCGTCTTCATTGTTTTTTTAAAAAAAAACCTCTGTTTTTTTCCAATGAATGATCCCAATATGGGGTTACCTGCTCAAATTCAGGTTTTTTTGAGAAAAAGTAAGAGTTTTTTGAAAAAACGGTATGAAGATTGGATGACTTGCTGATCTTCAGAATTGTTACACAAAAACGCCACTTTTTTTCAAAAGATGATCTCAATATCGGTGGAACTGCTCGTCTTCATTGTTTTTTTTAAAAAAAACTTCTCTTTTTTTCTCATGAATGATCCCAATAAGGGTTTACCTGCTCAAATTCAGGTTTTTTTGAGAAAAAGTAAGAGTTTTTTGAAAAAACGGTATGAAGATTGGATGACTTGCTGATCTTCAGAATTGTTACACAAAAACGCCACTTTTTTTCAAAAGATGATCTCAATATCGGGAGACCTGCTCATATTCAATGTAATTTTATAAAAAACTCCACTTTTTCTCTAAAATGGGCCTCAGTATCGGGTGACCACCTCATATTCTGGGTTTTTTTTAAGAAAAACTCAACGATTGTTTTTTCTAAAAATAGTTTCAATATCGGGTGACCTACACAAATTCAGTGATTTCTTAGAAAAAACTCAATGTTTTCTCTAAAACCGCTCTCAATATAGGGTGACCACCTCATATTCTACGTTGTTTTTAAGAAAAGCTCCTAGATTGTTTTCTAGTAATGGTCTCAATATAAGGTGACCTCTTTATATTCTGTATTCTTTTATAAAAAGTCCACGTTTTCTATAAATCTGGTCTGAATATCGTGTGACCACCTCATATTCTGGGTTGTTTTTAAGATAAACTCCACAATTGTGTCGTCTAAAAATGGTCTCAATATCAGGTGACCTTCTCATATTCAGTGTTATTTTATAAAAACTCCATGTTTTCTCTAAAACGGGTCTCAATATCGGGTGGCCACGTCATATTCTGGGTTGTTTTCAAGAAAAACTCCAAATTTTTTTTCTAAAAATGGTCTAAATATCGGGTGTCGACCTCATATTCTGGGTTGTTTTTCAGAAAAACTCCTAGAGTTTTCTACTAATGGTCTCAATATAGGGTGAATTCTTTATATTCTGTGTTGTTTTATAAAAACTCCATGTTGTCTCTAAACCTGGTTTGAATATCATGTGACCACCTCATATTCTGGGTTGTTTTCAAGATAAACTCCACGATTGTGTTGTCTAAAAATGGTCTCAATATCGGGAGACCTTCTCATATTCAGTGTTATTTTATAAAAACTCCACGTTTTCTCTAAAACGGGTATCAATATCGGGTGACCACCTCATATTCTAGGTTGTTTTTAAGAAAAACTCAACGATTGTTTTTTCTAAAAATGGTCTCAATATCGGGTGACCTACAAAAATTCAGTAATTTCTTAGAAAAAACTCCATGTTTTCTCTAAAACAGGTCTCAATATCGGGTGACCACCTCATATTCTGGGTGTTTTTTAAGAAAATTTCAATGATTGTTTTTTAAAAATGCTCCCAATATCGGGTGACCTATATAAATTCAGTGATTTCTTAGAAAAAAACTTCATGATTTCTCTAAAACCGCTCTTAATATCGGGTGACCACCTCATATTCTAGGTTGTTTTTAAGAAAAGCTCCTAGAGTTTTCTACTAATGGTCTCAATATAGGGTGAACTCTTTATATTCTGTGTTGTTTTATAAAAACTTCATGTTGTCTCTAAACCTGGTTTGAATATCCTGTGACCACCTCATATTCTGGGTTGTTTTTAAGATAAACTCCACAATTGTGTCGTCTAAAAATGGTCTCAATATCAGGTGACCTTCTCATATTCAGTGTTATTTTATAAAAACTCCACGTTTTCTCTAAAACGGGTCTCAATATCGGGTGACCACCTCATATTCTGGGTGTTTTTTAAGAAAAAATCAATGATTGTTTTTTCTAAAAATGGTCTCAATATCGGGTGACCTACACAAATTCAGTGTTTTCTTGGAAAAAAAGTCCATGTTTTCTCTAAAACCGCTCTCAATATCGAGTGACCACCTCATATTCTAGGTTGTTTTTAAGAAAAACTCAGATTTTTTTCTACTAGTGGTCTCAGTATAGGGAGACCTCTTTATATTCTATGTTATTTTATAAAAACTCCACATTTGCTCTAAAACGGGTCTCAATATCGGGTGACCACCTCATATTCTGGGTGTTTTTTAAGAAAAACTCCTAGATTTTGTATGCGAACCTCGTGATCACGTGGTCACGCAACCCCCAACGAAGAATGAGATCTAATCCCGGAAAGCCGAAATAGGTCTGATAGGAGTGTGACATAATGGAAACCTGCCCCAAGGCACCAGCACTATTGGAAGGAGTAGAATGACGCCACGAAGCCAGTTAATCATCGATAAGTCGGATTCAGTTCGTTCAAGAACTGAAGAATGCAAGAATCACTCTCACACATAAACTGAAAAGTTCAAAATCAATTTCATCAATGGCTCCGAAATTATTCCTAACATGAGTTTTAATAGTCTTTTAAAAGCTAACCCTAATGGACCCCTTATGTGGACTTAAATGAGGTCCACTCAAAATTGGCCCAAAATCCCCAAATTAAAAAGCCCACAACTTAATCTAAACAAGTCTTGGTTCCTATTTAAAAAACAAAGTCTTAATTTAACCCCAAACAAGCCTTGGGCTATAGGTAACAAAATTAAAGAAAGCCCATCAGTCTTATTTATAGCCTTCCATCCAGCCTCTTAATCCTTGCTGGTGTTCCTGGACCGGTTCATATCATCCCCTCTCTCCTCGAAAGGATTCGACCTCAAATCAAAACCGTTATGTTGTTAATGGCTCGACAATCAACACACATCCTCCACTTTCCATCCTTCATAGGCTTGAGTAGCATGGATACAACAAATAGGCTTATACTCCCACGAATATATCCCGTATCTATTAGCTCATAAACTTGTCTTTGAAGCTCTTTTATCTCCTCAAGATTGCTTATATAGGCTGGTCGGTTAAGAATTAAAGCTTCATGTCCAAGATCAATCTTATGCTCTATCCCCCGTAATGGTGGTAATCCGCTAGGAGTATCGTTGGCGTAAACATCATCAAAGTCCTGCAATAACGTAACAGCAGCACTAGGCACATTATGATCAACAACATTAGTATTAAAGTAAGCCTCCTTGTATTCAAGTAAAATCATTGGCTTCTTTGTGAAATATGAAGCCAAAAAATTAGGCTGTTTCTTTAATTTTTACACACAATTCTCATTACTCTTCCTGACCTTCTTCTCTCCTCTTGTCTTACCTCCACTCTCTACCAGATTTGGGTGTTTCTGAGCTGTGGTCGAATGGTCTAGTTTGTTTGTGTTTGGATGAGTGTCTGAATGGGTTGTAGTGGTTTGGTTTCTGGCCAAATCTGATGGTCTTCTCTCCCCTTGGTCCTCACCTTGATTTTCTCTTCCCATTGCCTCATACTCACGTTTTAGCTTTATTTGATCATCATACACATGCTTGGGTGTAAGAGGTACAAGGGTGATGGTTTTATCATCTTTTACAATGGTATACCTATTTTAACCCCATCATGAATTGCCTTCCTGTCATATTACCAAGGCCTCCCCAACAACATGTGACTTGCTTGCATTGGTACCACATTGCACAAAACTTCATTAACATTTTTCCCAATCGAAAATGGAACTGCAACCTGTTTAGTCACTTTCACTTCTCCACTATCATTCAGCCAGTGCAATCTTGATATGAACCTCGTGATCACGTGGTCACGCGACCCACAATGAAGAATGAGATCTGATCCTTGAAAGACGAAATAGGTCTGATAGGAGTGTGACACAATGAAAACCTGCCCCAAGGCACTAGCACTATTAGAAGGAGTAGAATGACGCCACGAAGCCAGTTAATCTTCGATAAGTCGGATTTAGTTCGTTCAAGAACCGAAGAATGCAAGAATCACTCTCACACATAAACTGAAAAATTCAGAATCAATTTCATCAATGGCTGCTAAAATTATCCCTAACATGAGTTTAAATAGTCTTTTAAAAGCTAACCCTAATGGACCCCTTATGTGGACTTAAATGAGGTCCACTCAAGATTGGCCCAAAACCCCAAATTAAAAAGACCCATGACTTAATCCAAACAAGCTTTGGATCCTAGCTGAAAACAAAGTCTTAATTAAGCCCAAACAAGTCTTGGGCTATAGCTAACAAAATTAAATAAAGCCCATAAGGCTTTCCCTTTTTTATAGTCTTCCATCAAGCCCATTAATCCCATGTTGTAGTAGGATTGTTTTGGCCCCTTCGCTGTGCTCACTTCATGGCCCAAATAAGGTTGTATTGGACCCCTCCTCCATATGAATAAGATGTACTGGGGTCTCCTCTTGATACTGCAATGGTCCTTGAAATTCTGACCTGGTGGAAACCTTCAAAATCAATACATTCATTACCTCTCTCAATGCCTTTCTCTTAGACCACGTCATTGGACCATTTGAAACATGTAATGGGTCCTTGCTAGTGTTTCTGGGCTGGTCCGTATCATCCCCTCTCTCCTCGAAAGGATTCGACCTCGAATCAATATCTGTGTCAAACAACGTAAGATCAGCAACATTAAAGGTAGCACTAACACTATACTCACCTGGAAGATCAATTTTGTATGCGTTGTCATTTATTCTCTCCAAAACCTGAAATAGACCATCACCACGAGGCTGTAATTTTGAATTCCTTTGGTTAGGAAACCGTTCCTTGCGCATGTGCACCCAAACTAGTTTAAGTCCCTTATTTGCTTTAGAGGCGTAGAGTTTGTTCTTTTTCTCGATTTGCATTCGAACTCCTTCATGGAGTCATCTCACCATCTTTGCCTTCTGTTCTCCATCTAAACTTACCCTTTCTTCACAATGTAAAGGAATTAAGTCTATAGGAGTTAGTGGATTAAAACCATAAACAATTTCAAAAGGAGAAAAACCAGTGGTCGAATGAACAGTTTTATTATAAGCAAACTCAACAAAAGGCAAACATTCTTCCCAACTTTTCAGATTCTTTTGTATTACAACACGCAAAAGTTGAGATAATGTTCTATTGACTACCTCAGTTTGCCTATCTGTTTGAGGATGACATGTTGTCGAAAATAAAAGTTTGGTTCCCAACTTTCCCCATAAGGTCTTCCAAAAGTAGCTAAGGAACTTAACATCATGATCTGACACAATACTCTTAGGAATGCAATGCAAATGTGCAATCTCCCTAAAGAACAAGTCTGCGATATGAGATGCATCATCTGTTTTATGGCATGCAATGAAATGTGACATTTTAGAAAACCTATCAACCACAACAAAAATAGAATCTCTACCTTTCTTTGACCTAGGTAAACCTAAAACAAAGTCCATAGAGATATCTACCCAAGGTTCAGTAGGCACAGGTAATGGTGTATAGAGACCATGTGGTTGTACTTTAGATTTTGCTTTTCGACAAGCGATGCACTGTTCACAAATTCGTTGCACATCTCTTTTTATCTTTGGCCAATAAAAATGCTCATGCAATACATACAAGGTTTTCGCAACCCCAAAGTGCTTCACGAACAAGCAATTCACGCAAAGAACTAGCAGGAACACACAATCTATTCTCTTTGAACAAATAACCATCCATCAAATAAAACTTACCAAAAACCGAATTTCCACATGCATTATAAATCTCAGTAAAGTCAGAATCGTTACCATACAATTCCTTCACATATTCAAAGCCTAGCAATCTAGTATTCATGGTGTGTAAAAGAACATACCTGCGCGAAAGTGCATCGGCTACGATGTTCTCTTTGCCTTGCTTATACTTGATTACGTAAGGAAAAGTTTCAATGAATTCAACCCATTTTGCATGTCTGCTATTCAACTTACCTTGTCCTTTCAGATGTTTCTCTCTTTTGGCCACAAGTAATGCTGCCAAGTCTCAAGTGCTCTTACCAAGGCATAGAGTTCTTTGTCGTAAGTGGGATAGTTCAAGGTCGCTCCACTTAACTTCTCAATGAAATACGCAATAGGTCTCCGATTCTGCATCAAAACAACACTTATTCCCATTCCAGATGCATCACACTCTATTTCGAATGATTTTGTGAAGTCGGGTAAAGCCAAAACAGGTGTAGAACATAATTTGTCTTTCAAAAGAACAAAAGCCAATTCTTGTTCCTCCCCCCATTTAAACCCAACTGACTTTTTAACAACTTCATTCAAGGGTGCAGCTATTGTACTCAAATCTTTCACAAAACGCCTGTAAAAACTAGCTAACCCATGAAAACTCCTTACCTCGCTTACCGATTTGGGTGTAGGCCACTCCCGGATGGCCTTAACTTTCTCCTCGTCCATCTCAATACCCTGTGCAGTTACAACGTAGCCAAGAAACATAATTTTCTCCATGCAGAAGGCACACTTTTTAAGATTAGCATACAATTTCTCACTACGCAACACACTAAGTACATTATGCCAATGATCAAAATGCTCCATTAAGTTCTTGCTATGTATCAGAATGTCATCAAAATACACAACGAAAAACTTACCTATAAATGCACGCAACACATGATTCATTAAACACATAAACGTACTTGGTGTAGTTGTAAGTCCAAACGGCATTACTAACCATTCATATAAACCATACTTAGTCTTAAATGCAGTTTTCCACTCATCACCCTCTTTCATCCTAATCTGATGGTACCCACTTTTCAAGTCAATTTTAGAGAAAATGCAAGATCCATGTAACTCATCTAACATGTCATCAAGCCTAGGAATAAGGTGTCTATACTTTACCGTTATGTTGTTGATGGCTCTGCAATCAACACACATCCTCCATGTTCCATCCTTTTTAGGAACAAGTAGCACGGGTGATGGTAATAAACGCCCAAGGAGAGCTTGAGTCGGAGAATGAGGAAGAAGTAAATGATGATGACATGCCACCTTTGGAGGATGCTGATGATGAGCAAAGTGTTGTGGTTGGAGATTTATTGGTAGCAAGGAGAGTTCTCAATATGCTGGTTAAGAAGGAAGAAAGTAACCAAAGGGAGAACTTGTTTCATACTCGGTGCTTTGTGAAAAACAAAGTTTGCAGTGTCATTATTGATGGAGGAAGTTGCACGAATGTAGCTAGCACTTATTTGTTGGAGAAATTGGCCTTAACTACCTTGAAACATCCTCACCCTTATCGGCTTCAGTGGCTGAATGGATGTGGCGAGATCAAGGTGACAAGGCAAGTATTGGTGGCATTATCCATTGGTAAATATGAAGATGAAGTGCTTTGTGATGTGGTTACTATGCATGCAAGCCATTTACTCTTGGGAAGACCATGGCAGTATGATCGGAGGGTTATGCATGATGGATTCACAAATAGGTATTCTTTCACTCATAAAAAGCAACCTATTACTCTTGTGCCATTGAATCCAGAATAGGTCAAGGAGGACCAACTAAAGTTACAAAGATTAAATGGCCAAAAGAAAGAAAAAGAAATGAAGGTTGAAATTGAAAAAAAAGATTTACAAAAAAAAGAAAGACAGAAAAACAATGATCAGAGAGAAAAAGAAAGAGAAGGGATTTCGGCCATAGTGAGAGCAAGAGAGGAAAAATTCAATTACATTGCAAAAAAAAGTGAGATCAAGAGAGCATTGTTTTCACACCAGCCCCTGATTGTACTCATGTACAAGGAGGCTCTTTTATGTACTAATGATCTCGTCGGTGATTTGCCGAGCGATATTGTTTCTCTTTTGCAGGAGTTTAAAGATGTCCTTCCCGAAGAGGTCCCTAATGGCTCCAATTCGAGGGATTGAACATCAGATTGATTTCATACCAGGTGCATCAATTCCAAACCGACCTGCTTATAGGACTAACCCCGAGGATACCAAGGAACTTCAGAGGCAAATAGGTGAATTATTGGAGAAGGGGTATGTGCGTGAAAGCATGAGTCCGTGTGCAGTTCCGGTGCTATTAGTTCCTAAGAAGGATGGAACATGGAGGATGTGTGTTGACTGTCGAGCCATCAACAACATAACGGTAAAGTATCGTCATCCTATTCCTAGATTAGATGATATGCTGGATGAATTGCATGGTTCTTGTGTCTTTACAAAAGTGGATCTTAAAAGTGGATATCATCAGATTAGGATGAAAGAAGGTGATGAATGGAAAACTGCTTTCAAAACTAAATATGGTTTGTATGAGTGGTTAGTGATGCCTTTCGGTTTAACTAATGCTCCGAGCACATTTCTGCGTTTGATGAACCATGTTTTGCGTGCATATATTGGTAGATTTGTCGTTGTGTATTTTGATGATATCCTAATTTATAGCAAAAACTTGAAGGAACATGTAATGCATTTGAGATCTGTCTTGGAAATTCTAAGGAAAGAAAAGTTGTTTGCTAATCTCAAGAAGTGCACTTTTTGCACGGATAAATTTGTTTTTCTTGGTTTTGTTGTTAGTAAGAAAGGAATTGAGGTGGACGAGGAAAAGGTTAAGGCAATCCAAGAGTGGCCAACTCCTACAACAATCAGCCAAGTGAGGAGTTCCCATGGCTTAGCTAGCTTCTATAGACGGTTTGTGCGTGATTTTAGTAGCTTAGCCACACCTCTTACTGAAGTCATAAAAAAAATGTGCCTTTTAAGTGGGGCGAAGAACAAGAAAAGGCCTTTAATCTTATCAAAGAAAAGTTAACTAATGCACCTTTGCTTGTTTTACCTAACTTTGCTAAAACTTTTGAAATTGAGTGTGATGCTTCAGGAATAGGTATTGGAGCTGTTTTGATGCAAGAAGGTCGTTTGATTGCTTATTTTAGTGAAAAGATGAGTGGGGCAGCCCTAAATTACCCTACTTATGATAAGGAGATGTATGCCTTGGTAATGGTTTTGGAAAATTGGCAACATTATCTATGGCCAAAGGAATTTGTGATTCACACGGATCATGAGTCCTTGAAGCATTTGAAAGGACAACAAAAGTTGAACAGACGCCATGCCAAGTGGTTGGAATTCATTGAAACATTTCCTTATGTGATCAGATACAAGCAAGGTAAGGAAAATATGGTAGCTGATGCATTGTCCCGAAGGTATGCTTTACTTTCCATTTTAGATACAAAATTGCTCGGCTTTGAATACATTAAGGATTTGTATACACAAGATTCTGATTTTGGTGATGTGTTCAAAGCATGTGAAAAAGTGGGATTTGGTAAGTTTTATAGGCATGAAGGATTTTTGTTTCGGGAAAATAAACTATGTGTGCCTATGTGTTCTCTACGTGAATTGTTTGTGGGAGAAGCTCATGGTGGTGGTTTGATGGGTCATTTTGGTGTAGCTAAGACATTAGGAATTTTGCAGGATCATTTTTTTTGGCCTCATATGAAACGTGATGTGGAAAGATTCTGTGAGAAGTGCATCACTTGTAAACAGGCCAAGTCTAAGTTGAAACCTCATGGTTTGTACACCCCTTTGCCAATACCTAGTGAACCTTGGACTGATATTTCTATGGATTTTGTTTTGGGATTACCTAGGACTAAGAGGGGGAGAGATTCAGTATTTGTGGTGGTAGATAGATTCTCCAAGATGGCACACTTCATTGCTTGTCATAAAACTGATGATGCTTCACATATAGCTGATTTGTTCTTCAAAGAAATTGTTAGGTTACATGGCATGCCTAGGACCATTGTTTCTGATAGGGATGCCAAGTTTTTGAGTTACTTTTGGAAGACTTTGTGGGGAAAGTTAGGAACCAAGTTATTGTTTTCTACTACTTGTCATCCACAAACGGATGGTCAAACTGAAGTAGTGAATAGAACTTTGTCTACTTTGTTACGTGCTATCATTAAAAAGAACTTGAAAACATGGGAAGATTGCTTGCCACATGTTGAATTTGCTTATAATAGAAGTATACATTCAACAACTAAGTTTTCACCTTTTGAAATGATTTATGGCTTTAACCCTTTGTCACCTTTGGATTTAACTTCTTTACCTTTAAGTGAACGTGTGAACCTAGATGGCAAAACAAAGGCAGAATTTGTAAAGATGATTCATGAAAAGGCACAACTGAACATTGAAATGAGGACTCAACAGTATGTCCAACAAGCCAACAAGGGACGCAAGAAGGTAGTGTTTGAACCAGGTGATTGGGTTTGGTTGCATTTGAGAAAGGAACATTTTCCAGAGAAACGACGTTCAAAACTCCTACCTAGGGGTGATGGACCATTTTAAGTAGCTGAACGTGTCAATGATAATGCCTACAAGCTTGACTTACCAGGTGAGTACAGTGTTAGTGCAAGCTTTAACATTTCTAATTTATCTCCTTTTGATGTAGGTGATGATTTGAGAACAAATCCTTCTCAAGAGGGGGAGAATGATGCAAACCAAGGAGATGGACTTGTTTGATGTTTGTGCTGTTTTAAAGCTTTAGTTATGACTTTTCTTATTCTTGGAGGATTGTTCCAAGTATATAGATGGGAATTTCGAAATGAATAAACAGATTATGTTTTCAGAAATTTATCATTTCTTTGTGAGGTCTTGTGTTCCTCTTCGTTATTAAAAGAACTAATAGAACTTATCAAGTTAATCTTGTGGCGTTCAAACAACCAAACTTATCACCTTGATTGTTGAGAGATTCTCACGATTTCTAGGTGTGGCGTTTCAATCCTTCGTAGTCTTGGTTTTCATCTTGTTAGGTGTTGGGTCAAGGCTCAAGCAATCTTGTCTACACGATCTTGGGGTTCTAAACCATCATTGCTATTGGGTTTCATCACAATTGTTGATGGAGTTCATATCAGTGATTTCTTAGAAAAAACTCCATGTTTTCTCTAAAACTGCTTTCAATATCGGGTGACCACCTCATATTCTAGGTTGTTTTTAAGAAAAACTCTAGTTTTTTCTAAATATAGTCTCGATATCGGGTGACCTACTCATATTCATCGATTTCTTAGGAAAAACTCCATGTTTTCTCTAAAACAGGTCTATATTTTGGGTGACCACCTCATATTCTGGGTTGTTTTTCAGAAAAGCTCCAAGATTTTTTTCTACTAATTGTCTCAATATAGGGTGACCTCTTTATATTCTGTGTTATTTTATGAAAAAATCCACGTTTTCTATAAAACTGGTCTGAATATCGTGTGACCACCTCATATTCTGGGTTGTTTTTAAGATAAACTCCACGACTATGTTGTCTGAAAATGGTCTCAATATCGGGTGACCTTCTCATATTCAATGTTATTTTATAAAAACTCCACGTTTTCTCTAAAACAGGACTCAATATCGGGTGGCCACGTCATATTATGGGTTGTTTTCAAGAAAAACACCAAGTTTTTTTTTCTAAAAATGGTCTCAATATCGGGTGGTGACCTCATATTCTGGGTTGTTTTGAAGATAAACTCCATGATTGTGTTGTCTAAAAATGGTCTTAATATCGGGTGACCTTCTCATATTCAGTGTTATTTTATAAAAACTCCACGTTTTCTCTAAAACGGGTCTCCATATAGGGTGACCATCTCATATTCTAGGTTGTTTTTAAGAAAAGCTCAACGATTGTTTTTTCTAAAAATTGTCTTAGTATCGGGTGACCTACATAAACTCAGTGATTTCTTAGAAAAAACTCCATGTTTTCTCTAAAACGGGTCTCAATATCGGGTGACCACCTCATATTCTAGGTTGTTTTTAAGAAAAACTCCTAGATTTTTTTCTAAATATAGTCTCGATATCGGGTGACCTACTCATATTCAGTGCAATCTTAGGAAAAACTCCATGTTTTCTCTAAAACTGCTCTCAATATCGGGTGACCACCTCATATTCTCAGTTGTTTTTAAGAAAAACTTATAGATTTTTTTCTAAATATAGTCTCGATATCGGGTGACCTACTCATATTCATCGATTTCATAGGAAAAACTCCTTGTTTTCTCTAAAACAGGTCTATATTTTGGTGACCACCTCATATTCTGGGTTGTTTTTCAGAAAAGCTCCTAGATTTTTTTCTACTAATTGTCTCAATATAGGGTGACCTCTTTATATTCTGTGTTTTTTTATGAAAAAGTCCACGTTTTCTATAAACCTGGTCTGAATATCGTGTGACCATCTCATATTCTGGCTTACTTTAATACTAATGATCTTGATCATATTGTGCATAGTGTTGCTGTTTCGTTGTTGCAAGAGTTTGATGATGTTTACCCCGACAATACTCCTAGTGGATTGCCACCATTAGGGGGGATAGAGCACAAAATTGATCTTGCACATGAAGCTTCAATTATTAACTGACCTCCCTATATAAGGAATCTCGAGGAGATAAAAGAGCTTCAAAGACAAGTTTATGAACTAATAGATAAGGGATATATTTGTGAGAGTATAAGCCTATATGTTGTACCCATGCTACTCAAGCCTAAGAAGGCTGGAACGTGGACGATGTGTGTTGATTGTCTAGCCATCAACAACATACCGGTTTTGATTCGAGGTCGAATCCTTTCGAGGAGAGAGGGGATGATGCGAACCGGTCCAAAAACATCAGCAAGGATTAAGGGCTGGATGGAAGGCTATAAATAAGACCTCAATCTCAATCTCTCTTTCTTTTCTTTTTTTCTTGATCCCAATGCTTTTTTCTTAATTAAGATTTTTTTTTTATCTAGGATCTAAGAACAAGGAACCAACACAGCAAAAACTTAAACTTTAGGAACACTGACAAAAACGAAAATAACAGAATGATATGACCTTGTTTCGGAGCCTAGCTCTGATAGCACCTGATGCGAACCTCGTGATCACGTGGTCACACAACCCACAATGAAGAATGAGATCTGATCTCGGAAAGCTGAAATAGGTCTGATAGGAGCATGACACAATGGAAACCTGTCCCAAGGCACCAACACTATTGGAAGGAGTAGAATGACGACACGAAGCCAGTTAATCTTCGATAAGTCGGATTCAGTTCGTTCAAGAACTGAAGAATGCAAGAATCACTCTCACACATAAACTGAAAAAGTTCAGAATCAATTTCATCAATGGCTGCTGAAATTATCCCTAACATGAGTTTTAAATAATCTTTTAAAAACTAACCCTAATGGGCCCCTTATGTGGACTTAAATGAGGTCCCCTCAAAACTGGTCCAAAACCCCAAATTAAAAAGCCCATGACTGAATCCAAACAAGCCTTGAATCCTAGCTAAAAACAAAGTCTTAATTTAAGCCCAAACAAGCCTTGGGCTGTAGCTAACAAAATTAAATAAAAGCCATGAGTAAAGCTCATGAGTCTTATTTATAGCCTTCCATCCAGCCCTTAATCCTTGCTGATGTTTCTGGACTGGTTCACATCAGTTAGTGGATTAAAACCATAAACAATTTTAAAAGGAGAAAAACCAGTGGTTGAATGAACAGTTCTATTATAAGCAAACTCAACAAAAGGCAAACATTCTTCCCAACTTTTCAAATTCTTTTGTATTACAACACGCAAAAGTTGAGATAATGTTCTATTGACTACCTTAGTTTGCCCATCTGTTTGAGGATGACATGTTGTCGAAAATAAAAGTTTGGTTCCCAACTTTCCCCATAAGGTCTTCCAAAAGTAGCTAAAGAACTTAACATCACGATCTGACACTATACTCTTAGAAATGTCATGCAAACGTACAATCTCCCTAAAAAACAAGTCGGCGATATGAGATGCATCATCTGTTTTATGGCATGCAATGAAATGTGCCATTTTAGAAAACCTATCAACCACAACAAAAATAGAGTCTCTACCTTTCTTTGACCTAGGTAAACCTAAAACAAAGTCCATAGAGATATCTACCCAAGGTTCAGTAGGCACAGGTAATGGTGTATAGAGACCATGTGGTGGTACCCACTTAGTCTTAAATGCAGTTTTCCACTCGTCACCCTCTTTCATCCTAATCTGATGGTACCCACTTTTCATGTCAATTTTAGAGAAAATGCAATATCCATGTAACTCATCTAACATGTCATCAAGCCTAGGAATAGGGTGTCTATACTTTACTGTTATGTTGTTGATGGCTCTGCAATCAACACACATCCTCCATGTTCCATCCTTTTTAGGAACAAATTGCACGGGTACGGCACAGCCTTGCTAACTCATCCTCATCCTTTTTAGGAACAAGGTGGCATGCCTGTGCAATCAGATTTGTCACTTTCAGATTCCATATCACCATCATCTCTAATCATCATGATTCTCTTGTTTAGACACTCCGAAGCATAATGTCCATGCCTTTGACACCTGAAATATTTAACATCACGTGTACATTTAGGCTGAGTTTCAGATTTACCTTTGGCACTGGTATGGATATCAACTATAGCCATTGTTCGTTCAGTTTTAGAAGGAACAAAGGATCTTGGCTGGATAGTACCCTCTCTCTTCATATTCGTCTTCCAAGATGATGAAGAACCCGAATTAAATCCTGATCGAACATGTCCCTTACAAAGTTGTCTCTCCACCTTCGTAGCCATGTGAACCATGTCCTCTAGCTCCACATAGTGCTGTAGCTCAACTACATTTGCAATGTCGCGATTCAACCCACTAAGAAATCTAGCCATGGTGGCTTCTCTATCCTCAACAACATTGGCCCAAATCATTGCTATCTCCATCTCTTTGAGATATTCATCTACTGTCTTGTAGCCTTGATTAAGACCTTGGAGCTTGGAGCTTGAGGTTTGGCACAAATCGTCTCCTCATTAAGACTTTCATCTCCCCTCAACTCTGAACGGGTCGCTCCCCATTCCTCCTCCTGATTGCAATTTGATCCCACCAAATCATTTGCATACGCTGTAAACTCAATCATCACCAATTTCACTTTTTTTTGTTCAGAATAGCTATGACAATAAAAAAATCCAATCTACTTTTTTCTCCCACTCCAAATAAGCCTCGGGATCATTTTTACCTTCGAAGTTAGGAATTTTTAGTTTGATGTTTTCCCCATCCATATCCCCATACCACGGAAATTCACATTCCTCCTAGATCTGTTCGGTCCAGACCTGATTCCTTGGCCAATAGATACAAAATCATAGTCATCTTCATCCACATCTGCGTTTTCATCAATATACTCTTCAAAATCAGATTTGTTATTAACCATATTTCCTCGGCAATTAGCCCCACTATGCTGTTGCTTTATCGAATTAACCTCATCTTTCAGATCTTTGTATGTCCTAGACAACAACTCAAGTTGCTGACCCATGGCTCATAATTGGAATGCTACGTCAGCGTTTTGTGTAGCTGATTCATTGTTTTCAGACATCTTTTCAATCTGCAAAATTTGGTTAGTAGCAAAATATATATATATATATATCCTCACAACTCTCGTGTATCACACAAAAATATAAAGGCTTTTCACTCTAATAAGCTCACTATGCCTTTTCCCTCTCAACTTGCTTTCTTTTGGTTATTTCAGAACTAAAATCAACAAATCAAAGTCATTATGCTTTCCAGCGCACTCTAATCATGATTTTTAACTCAAGAAGCAATTAAAAAACTAAAAACAAAGCAAAACAAAACTACAATTACGATTTCGCGACTAGCAATGCAAATTCGTATGAAGTATGGACGATACGAAGACACGAAAACAATTACTTGACTATTAGATAACCCAAAATAACAGTAAAAAAAAATGAATTGGACAAAAATTAACAATAAGGATCACCTTTTGAGAATTGAGCAGAATCTAAACTCTTACGCAATTTTTACATAACAGAATTGAAACGCAGACCAAACGACCTCGAAATAACCTCCAATTCAATATTTAGTATTTTAATACTAAAATAAAATCAACACTCGAATTATAGGTCGTTCACGTACTTCTAGCTACTCAACCCCTTTTGTGATCAAATTTTGGCAGATTGGTTCGAAATAATCCCATATTCAATATATGGTTCGATATCTACGCCAGGACACAGAATTTAAAGTTTCAATGGATTCTAATGTGTTTTTCTAAGGGTTCACGAAAGTAGTGTTTCTGCGGCAGAAATGAATTTCGAACCAAACCCTCAGGAAATCAATACTAGAATAAGCCCAAATTTGACATATGATTTTATGTAAATCCCAATAGACCGAATATTTATTTTCAATTGATTCCGATGTGGTTTCCTTATGTTTCCCCTAAGTTGTGTTTTCTGGGGCAACACTTCATCTGATACCTCACTCTTTCTTTTTTCTCTCTCTCTTTTTTTTTTAAATAGACTGAATCTCCTTTTCTTTTTTTCTTCTTTTTTTTTCCTTTTCTTCTTTTTTTTCTTTCTTTTTTTTTACTAGATCATGCAGACACGAAGAATAAGGAGTTGGACACAAACACTGAAAAACTTTAGGGAACACTGAAAAAAACGAAAATAACAGAATGTTATGACCTTGTTTCGGAGCCTAGCTCTGATACAACCTGATGCGAACCTCGTGATCATGTGGTCACGCAACCCACAACGAAAAATCAGATCTGATCCCGGAAAGCCGAAATAGGTTTGATAGAAGCGTGAAACAATGGAAACCTGTCCCAAGGCACCAACACTATTGAACAGAGTAGAATGACGCCACAAGCCAATTAATCTTCGATAAGTCGGATTCAGTTCCTTCAAGAACTGAAGAATGCAAGAATCACTCTCACACATAAACTGAAAAAGTTCAGAATCAATTTCATTAATGGCTGCTGAAATTATCCTTAACATGAGTTTAAATAGCCTTTTAAAAAGTAACCCTAATGTACCCCTTATGTGGACTTAAATGAGGTCTACTCAAGACTGGCCCAAAACCCCAAATTAAAAAAACCCATGACTTAATCTAAACAAGTTTTGGATCCTAGCTGGATACAAAGTCTTAATTAAAAGCAAACAAGTCTTGGGCCGTAGCTAACAAAATTTAATAAAAGCCCATAAGGCTTTCCTTTCTTTATAGTCTTCCATCAAGCCCATTAATCCCATGTGGTAGTAGGATTCTTTTGGCCCATTAAGCCCAAACAAGGTTGTATTAGACCCCTCCTACACATGGATAAAATGTACTAGGGTCTCCTCTTGATACTACAATGGTCCTGTGATCACGTGATGCGAACCTCGTGATCACGTGGTCACACAACCCACAACGAAGAATGAGATTTGATCCCGGAAAGCCGAAATAGATCTGATAGGAGTTTGACACAATTGAAACCTGCCCCAAGGCACCAGCGCTATTGGAAGGAGTACAATGACGCCACGAAGCCAGTTAATCTTCGATAAGTCGGATTCAGTTCGTTCAAGAACCAAAGAATGGAAGAATCACTCTCACACATAAACTGAAAAATTCAGAATCAATTTCATCAATGGCTGCTGAAATTATCCCTAACATGAGTTTAAATAGTGTTTTAAAAGCAAACCCTAATGGACCCCTTATATGGACTTAAATGAGGTCCACTCAAGACTGACCCAAAACCCCAAATTAAAAAGACCCATGACTTAATCCAAACAAGCTTTGGATCCTAGCTAAAAGCAAAGTCTTAATTTAAGCCCAAACAAGCCTTGGGCTCTAGCTAACATATTAAAAAAAGCCTATCAGTCTTATTTATAGCCTTCTATCCAGCCCCTTAATCCTTGCTGGTGTTCCTAGACCGGTTCGCATCATCCCCTCTCTCCTTGAAAGGATTCCACCTCGAATCAAAACTGTTATGTTGTTAATGGCTCGACAATCAACACACATCCTTCACGTTCCATCCTTCATAGGCTTGAGTAGCATGGGTACAACACATAGGCTTATACTCCCACGAATCAATCCTTTATCTATTAGCTCATAAACTTGTCTTTGAAACTCTTTTATCTCCTCAAGATTGCTTATATAGGCTAGTCGGTTAAGAATTAAAGCTTCATGTCCAAGATCAATCTTATGCTCTATCCCCCGTAATGGTGGTAATCCGCTAGGAGTATCGTTGGCGTAAACATCATCAAAGTCCTGCAATAACGTAACAGCAGCACTAGGCACAATATGATCAACAACATTAGTATTAAAGTAAGCCTCCTTGTATTCAAGTAAACTCAAATTCAGTTTACTCACAAGGATAATACTGCAAACATTAAAGCAATTTCCACTATCAATAATTAAACCACACTCCTTGCTTTGTACGTAACAGCGCGTATGAAAGATATTCTCTCTTTGTTGGTTAGATTCATCTTCCATGACCTGAACCTGAAGTGTGCGCCTTATAACTAAGAAATCCGTAACCGGTAGTCCTAACTCATCCCCATCACTATCCTCCAATGGTGGCTTGCCTTCATAATAAGATTTGTCACTTTTAGATTCCATATCACCATCATAGTCATCTTTACCCACATCTGCGTTTTCATCAATAACCTCTTCAAAATCAAATTTGGTATTCTGTACGGCCTTTTGGACCGTATTTCCTCTCCAATCAGCACCACTATTCTGTTTCCTTATCGATTTCAAATCATCTATCAGATCCATGTTCATCCAAGACAACAACTGGAGTTGCTGACATAAGGCTCGTAGTTGGAAAGCAATGTCAGCGTTTGGTGTTGCTAATTCATTGTTTCCTGACATCCTTTGAATCTGCAAAATTCAGTTAGTAGCTCAAAATATATCCTCACAACTCTCGTGTTTCCCACACAAAACAAATCATGGCTTTTCACTCGAATAAGCTCACTACACCTTCTACCTCTCAACTTGCTTTCTTTGGTTCTTTCGGAACTAAAATCAACAAAGAAAACATAAGAAAACAACATCGGAATCAATTGAAAATGAATATTCCGTCTATTGGGGTTGAGATAGAATCATATGTCAATTGAATTTGACAGGAAGCAATTCTTGATGGGGTTAAAAATAGGTATACCATTGTAAAAGATGGTAAAACCATCACTCTTGTACCTCTTACACCCAAGCAGGTGTATGATGATCAAATAAAGCTAAAACGTGAGCATGAGGCAATAGGGAGAGAAAATCAAGGTGAGGACCAAGGGGAGAGAAGACCATCAGATTCGGCCAGAACCCAAACCACTACAACCCATTCAGACACTCATCCAAACACAAACAAACCAGACCATTCGATCACAGCTCAAAAACACCCAAATCTGGTCGAGAGTGGAGGTAAGAAAAGAGGAGAGAAGAAAGTCAGGAAAAGTGATGAGAATTGTGTGGAAAAACTAAAGAAACAACCTAATTTTTATCCTAGAGAGGGTGAGGTTAGATCTGCATGTTTCACAAACAAGCCAATGATTTTACTTTAATACAAGGAGGCTTACTTTGTTACTAATGTTGTTGATCATATTGTGCCTAGTGCTGCTGTTACGTTATTGCAGGACTTTGATGATGTTTACCCCGACGATACTCCTAGCGGATTACCACCATTGCGGGGAATAGAGCATTAGATTGATCTTGCACATGAAGCTTCAATTCTTAACCGACCAGACTATATAAGTAATCTCAAGGAGATAAAACAACTTCAAAGACAAGTTTATGAGCTAATAGATAAGGGATATATTCGTGGGAGTATAACCTTATATGTTGTACCCATGCTACTCAAGCCTATGAAGGATGGAACATGGAGGATGTGTGTTGATTGTCGAGCCATCAACAACATAATGGTTTTGATTCGAGGTTGAATCCCTTTCGAGGAGAGAGGGGATGATGCGAACCGATCCAGAAATACCAGCATGGATTAAGGGGCTGGATGGAAAGCTCTAAATAAGATTGATGGGCTTTCTTTAATTTTGTTAAGCTTTCATAAATACCTCCAGATTTTTTTTCTTCAGAAAATGGTCTCAATATGGGGTGACCTGGTCATATTAAGTGTTTCGTGGAAAAACTACATGTTTTTTTTTTACAAATTGTCTCAATATCGATTGACCAACTCATATTCCATGATTTTATTAGAAAAACTCCACATTTTTTAATTCTAAAAATTGTCTCATAATAACGTGACGACCTCATATTCATTGTTTTTTCAGGACATATGTTCAGTTTTTTCTTCTTCAGAAAATAGTCCCAATATCGGGTGACCTGCTCATATTATGTGTTTCCTAGAAAAACTCCATGTATTTTTTTTTTCTAGAAATGGTCTCAATATCAATTGACCACCTCATATTTAATGTTTTTATAAGAAAAACTACTTGTTTTTCTAATTCTAAAAATGGTCTCAGAACAAGCTTATCACCTCATATTCATTGTTCTTTTCAAGAAATACCTCCAGATTTTTTTTCTTCAAAAAATGGTCTCAATATGGGGTGACCTGGTCATATTAAGTGTTTCGTAGAAAAATTACATGTTTTTTTTTTTACAAATTGTCTCAATATCGATTGACCAACTCATATTCCATGATTTTATTAGAAAAACTCCACATTTTTTAATTCTAAAAATGGTCTCAGAATAAGGTGACGACCTCATATTCATTGTTTTTTCAGGACATATGTTCAGTTTTTTTTCTTAAGAAAATAGTCTCAATATCGGGTGACCTGCTCATATTAAGTGTTTCGTAGAAAAACTCCATGTTTTTTTTTCTAAAAATGGTCTCAATATCAATTGACCAACTCATATTCAATGAATTTATAAGAAAAACTCCATCTTTTTTTAATTCTAAAAACGGTCTCAGAATAAGGTGACCACCTCATATTCATTGTTCTTTTCAAGAAATACCTCCAGATTTTTTTTCTTCAGAAAATGGTCTCAATATGGGGTGACCTGGTCATATTAAGTGTTTCGTAGAAAAATTACATGTTTTTTTTTTACAAATTGTCTCAATATCGATTGACCAACTCATATTCCATGATTTTATTAGAAAAACTCCACATTTTTTAATTCTAAAAATGGTCTCATAATAAGATGAGGACCTCATATTCATTGTTTTATCAGGACATACCTTCAGTTTTTTCTTCTTAAGAAAATACTCTCAATATCGGGTGACCTGCTCATATTACGTGTTTCCTAGAAAAACTCCATGTATTTTTTTTTTCTAAAAACGGTCTCAATAACAATTGACCACCTCATATTCAATGATTTTATAAGAAAAACTCCATGTTTTTTGAATTCAAAAAACGGTCTATGAAAAAGGTGGCCACCTCATATTCATTTTTTTCAGGAAATACCTCCAGTTTTTTTTCTTCAGAAAATAGTCTCAATAACGGGTGACCTGCTCATATTAAGTGTTTCCTAGAAAAACTTCTCATATTCAATGATTTTAAAAGAAAAACTCCACATTTTTTCAATTCTAAAAATGGTCTCTAAAAAAGGTGACCACCTCATATTACTTTTTTTTTAGGAAATACCTCCAGTTTTTTTTTATTCAAAAAATAGTTTCAGTATCGGGCGACCTGCTCATATTAAGTGTTTCCTAGAAAAACTCCAATTTTTTTTTTTTCTGAAAATGGTCTCAATATCGATTGACCTACTCATATTCAATGATTTTATACTAAAAAATACACATTTTTTAATTCTAAAAACGCTCTAAGAATAAGTTGACCACCTCATATTCATTGTATTTTTCAGAAAATACCTTTAGTTTTTTTTCTTTAGAAAATAGTCTCAATATCGGCTGACCTGCTCATATTATGTGTTTCCTTAAAAAACTCCATGTTTTTTTTTTCTTTAGAAAATAGTCTCAATATCTATTGACCGACTTACATTCAATGATTTTATAAGTAAAACTCCCTATTTTTTTAATTCTAAAAATAGTCTCGGAAAAAGGTGACCACCTCATATTCATTGGTTTTTTTCAGGAAATACCTTCAGTTTTTTTTTTCTTCAGAAAATAGTCTCAATATCGGGTGACGTGCTCTTATTAAGTGTTTCCTAAGAAACTCCAAGTTTTTTTCCTCTAAAAATGATCCCAGTATCGATTGACCAACTCATATTCAATGATTTTATAAGTAAAACTCCACGTTTTTTTAATTCTATAAACGATCTCAGAATAAGTTGACCACCTCATATTCATTGTTTTTTTCAGGAAATACCTTCAGTTTTTTTTTTCTTCAGAAAATAGTCTCAATATCGGGTGACCTGCTCATATTAAGTGTTTCGTAGAAAAACTCCAAGTTTTTTTTCTTAAAATGATGTGAGTATCGATTGACCAACTCATATTCAATGATTTTATAAGAAAAACTCCACGTTTTTTTAATTCTAAAAATGGTCTCGGAATAAGGTGACCACCTCATATTCATTGTTTTTTTCAGGAAATACCTTCAGTTTTTTTTTCTTCAGAAAATAGTCTCAATATCGGGTGAGCTGCTCATATTAAATGTTTCCTAGAAAAACTCTAAGTTCTTTTTTCTAAAAATGGTCTCAATATCGAATGACCTACTCATATTCAATGATTTTATAAGAAAAACTCCACGTTTTTTGAATTCTAAAAATGGTCTCCGAATAAGGTGAGCACCTCATTCTCATTGTTTTTTTTTTTTAGGAAATACCTGCAGTTTTTTTTCTTCAGAAAATAGTCTCAATATCGGGTGACCTGCTCATATTGAGTGTTTCCTAGAAAAACTCCATGTTTTATTTCCAAAAATGGTCTCAATATCGATTGACATACTCATATTCAATGATTTTATAAGAAAAACACCACGTTTTTTTAATTCTAAAAATGGTCTCCGAATAAGGTGAGCACCTCATTGTCAATGTTTTTTCCAGGAAATACCTGTAGTTTTTTTTTCTTCAGAAAATAGTCTCAATATCGGGTGACCTGCTCATATTGAGTGTTTCCTACAAAAACTCCATGTTTTATTTCTGAAAATGGTCTCAATATTGATTGGCCTACTCAAATTCAGTGATTTTATAAGAAAAACTCCACGTTTTTTTAATTCTAAAAATGGTCTCGGAATAAGGTGACCACCTCATATTCATTGTTTTTTTCAGGAAATACCTTCAGTTTTTTTTTCTTCAGAAAATAGTCTCAATATCGGGTGAGCTGCTCATATTAAGTGTTTCCTAGAAAAACTCCAAGTTTTTTTTCTTAAAATGATGTGAGTATCGATTGACCAACTCATATTCAATGATTTTATAAGAAAAACTCCACGTTTTTTTAATTCTAAAAATGGCCTCCGAATAAGGTGAGCACCTCATATTAATTGTTCTTTTCAGGAAATACCTGCAGTTTTTTTTCTTTAGAAAATAGTCTAATTATTGGGTGACCTACTCATATTCAATGATTTTATAAGAAAAGCTCCACGTTTTTTTAATTCTAAAAATGGTCTCCGAATAAGGTGACCACCTCATATTCATTGTTTTTTTCAGGAAATACCTCCAGTCTTTTTTTCTTCAAAATATAGTCTCAATATCGGTGACGTGCTCATATCAAGTGTTTCCTAGAAAATCTCCAAGTTTTTTTTTCTTCTGAAAATAGTCTCAATATCGATTGACCTCCACATATTCAATGATTTTATAAGAAAAACTCCATGTTTTTTTAATTCTAAAAACGGTATCGGGATAAGGTGACCACCTCATATTCATTGTCTTTTTTCAGGAAATACCTTCAGTTTGTTTTTCTTAAAATGGTCTCAATATCGATTGACCTCCTCATATTCAATGATTTTATAAGAAAAACCCCATGTTTTTTTAATTCTAAAAATGGCCTCTGAATAAGGTGCTCATATTCATTGTTTTTTCCAGGAACTACCTCCAGTTTTTTTTTCTTTAGAAAATAGTCTAAATATCGGGTGATCTGCTCATATTGAGAGTTTCCTAGAAAAACTCCATGTTTTATTTCTGAAAATGGACTCAATATCGATTGACCTAGTCATATTCAATGATTTTAAAAGAAAAACTCCACGTTTTTTTCATTCTAAAAATGGTCTCCGAATAAGGTGACGACCTCATATTCATTTTTTTTTTCAGGAAATACCTTCAGTTTTTTTTTCTTAAAATGGTCTCAATATCGATTGACCAACTCATATTCAATGATTTTATAAGAAAAACTCCACGTTTTTTGAATTCTAAAAATGGTCTCGGAATAAGGTGACCACCTCATATTCATTGTTTTTTTTCAGGAAATACCTTCAGTTTTTTTTTCTTCAGAAAATAGTCTGAATATGGAGTGACCTGCTCATATTAAGAGTTTCCTAGAAAAACTCCAAGTTCTTTTTTCTAAAAATGGTCTCAATATCGAATGACCTACTCATATTCAATGATTTTATAAGAAAAACTCCACGTTTTTTGAATTCTAAAAATGGTCTCGGAATAAGGTGACCACCTCATATTCATTGTTTTTTTCAGGAAATACCTGCAGTTTATTTTTTCTTCAGAAAATAGTCTCAATATCGGGTGACCTGCTCATATTAAGTGTTTCGTAGAAAAACTCCAAGTTTTTTTTCTTAAAATGATGTGAGTATCGATTGACCAACTCATATTCAATGATTTTATAAGAAAAACTCCACGTTTTTTTAATTCTAAAAATGGTCTCGGAATAAGGTGACCACCTCATATTCATTGTTTTTTTCAGGAAATACCTGCAGTTTTTTTCTTTAGAATATAGTCTAAATATCGGGTGACCTGCTCATATTGAGTGTTTCCAAGAAAGCTCCAGGTTTTATTTCTAAAAATGGTCTCAATATCGATTGACCAACTCATATTCAATGAATTTCTAAGAAAAACTCCATGTTTTTTTAATTCTAAAAACAGTCTCAGAATAAGGTGACCACCTGATATTCATCGTTTTTTTCAGGAAATAACTTCAGTTTTTTTTCCTTAAGAAAATAGTCTCAATATCGGGTGACCTTCTCATATTAAGTGTTTCGAAGAAAAACTCCTTGTTTTTCTCTCTAAAAATAGTCTCAATATCGATTGACCAACTCATATTCAATGAATTTATAAGAAAAACTCCACGCTTTTTTAATTCTGAAAACGGTCTCAGAATAAGGTGACCACCTCATATTCATTGTTTTTTTCAGGAAATACCTTCAGTTTTTTCTTTCTTCAGAAAATGGTCACAATATCGGGTGACCTTCTCATATTAAGTGTTGCGTAGAAAAAATCCATGTTTTTTTTCTTCTAAAAATAGTCTCAATATCGATTGACCAACTTATACTCAATGAATTTATAAGAAAAACTCCACGTTTTTTTAATTCTGAAAACGGTCTCAGAATAAGGTGAGCTCCTCATTGTCAGTGTTTTTTTCCAGTAAATACTTGCAGTTTTTTTTTTCTTCAGAAAATAGTCTCAATATCGGGTGACCTGCTCATATTAAGTGTTTCCTTGAAAAACTCCATATTTTATTTATGAAAATGGTCTCAATATCGATTGACCTAGTCATATTCAATGATTTTGTAAGAAAAGCTCCACGTTTTTTCAATTCTAAAAATGGTCTTCGAATAAGGTGAGCACCTATTTGTCATTGTTTTTTTCAGGAAATACCTGCAGTTTTTTTTTTCTTCAGAAAATAGTCTCAATATCGGGTGACCTGCTCATATGAAGTGTTTCCTAGAAAAACTCCATGTTTTATTTCTGAAAATGGTCTCAATATCGATTGACCTAGTCATATTCGATGATTTTGTAAGAAAAACTCCATCTTTTTTTAATTCTAAAAATGGTCTACGAATATGGTGAGCAGCTCATTCTCATTGTTTTTTTCAGGAAATACCTGCACTTTTTTTTCTTCAGAAAATAGTCTCAATATCGGGTGACCTGCTCATATTAAGTGTTTCCTAGAAAAAAATCCTTGTTTTATTTCTGAAAATGGCCTCAATATCGATTGACCTATTCATTTTCAATGATTTTATAAGAAAAACTCCACGTTTTTTGAATTCTAAAAATGGTCTCGGAATAAGTTGACCACCTCATATTCATTGTTTTTTCATGAAATACCTGCAGTTTATTTTTTCTTCAGAAAATAGTCTCAATATCGGGTGACCTGCTCATATTAAGTGTTTCGTAGAAAAACTCCAAGTTTTTTTTCTTAAAATGGTCTCAATATCGATTGACCTACTCATATTCAATGATTTTATAAGAAAAACTCCACGTTTTTGTAATTTTAAAAATGGTCTCCAAATAAGCTGACCACTTCATATTCATTGTTTTTTCCAGGAAGTACCTGCAGTTTTTTTTCATTAGAAAATAGTCTCAATATCGGGTGACCTGTTCATATTGAGTATTCCCTAGAAAAACTCAATGTTTTATTTCTGAAAATGGTCTCAATATCGATTGGCCTACTCATATTCAATGATTTTATAAGAAAAACTCGACATTTTTTTAATTCTAAAAAACATCTCCGAATGAGGTGACCACCTCATATTCATTGTTTTTTCCAGGAAATACCCGCAGTTTTTTTTCTTTAAAAAATAGTCTCAATATCGGGTGACCTGCTCATATTGAGTGTTTCCTAGAAAAACTCCATGTTTTAGTTCTGAAAATAGTCTAAATATCGATTGGCCTACTGATATTCAATGATTTTATAAGAAAAACTCGACGTTTTTTTAATTTTAAAAATGGTCTCCGAAAAAGCTGACCACCTCATATTCATTGTTTTTTCCAGGAAATACCTGCAGTTGTTTCTTTCTTCAGAAAATAGTCTCAATATCGGGTGACCTGCTCATATTAAGTGTTTCCTAGAAAAACTCCAAGTTTTTTTTCTTAAAATGATCTGAGTATCGATTGACCAACTCATATTCAATGATTTTATAAGAAAAACTCCATGTTTTTTTAATTCTAAAAATGGTCTCGGAATAAGGTGACCACCTCATATTCATTGTTTTTTTCAGGAAATACCTTCAGTTTTTTTTTCTTCAGAAAATAGTCTCAATATCGGGTGACCTGCTCATATTAAGTGTTTCGTAGAAAAACTCCAAGTTTTTTTTCTTAAAATGATCTGAGTATCGATTGACCAACTCATATTCAATGATTTTATAAGAAAAACTCCATGTTTTTTGAATTCTAAAAATGGTCTCGGAATAAGGTGACCACCTCATATTCATTGTTTTTTTCAGGAAATACCTTCAGTTTTTTTTTTCTTCAGAAAATAGTCTCAATATCGGGTGAGCTGCTCATATTAAGTGTTTCCTAGAGAAACTCCAAGTTTTTTTTCTTAAAATGGTCTCAATATCGACTGACCTACTCATATTCAACGATTTTATAAGAAAAACTCCATGTTTTTTTAATTCTAAAAATGGTCTCGGAATAAGGTGACCACCTCATATTCATTGTTTTTTTTTCAGGAAATACCTTCAGTTTTTTTTTCTTCAGAAAATAGTCTCAATATCGGGTGACCTGCTCATATTAAGTGTTTCCTAGAAAAACTCCAAGTTTTTTTTCTTAAAATGGTCTCAATATCGACTGACCTACTCATATTCAATGATTTTATAAGAAAAACTCCACGTTTTTTGAATTCTAAAAATGGTCTCGGAATAAGGTGACCACCTCATATTCATTGTTTTTTTCAGGAAATACCTGCAGTTTTTTTTCATTAGAAAATAGTCTCAATATCGGGTGACCTGCTCATATTGAGTGTTTCCTAGAAAAACTCCATGTTTTATTTCTGAAAATGGTCTCAATATCGATTGCCCTACTCATATTCAATGATTTTATAAGAAAAACTCCAAGTTTTTGTAATTCTAAAAATGGTCTCCGAATAAGGTGACCACCTCATATTCATTGTTTTTTTCAGGAAGTACCTGCAGTTTTTTTTTCATTAGAAAATAGTCTCAATATCGGGTGACCTGCTCATATTGAGTGTTTCCTAGAAAAACTCCATGTTTTATTTCTGAAAATGGTCTCAATATCGATTGACCTACTCATATTCAATGATTTTATAAGAAAAACTCCAAGTTTTTGTAATTTTAAAAATGGTCTCCGAATAAGCTGACCACCTCATATTCATTGTTTTTTTCAGGATGTACCTGCCGTTTTTTTTCATTAGAAAATAGTCTCAATATCGGGTGACCTGCTCATATTGAGTGTTCCCTAGAAAAGCTCAATGTTTTATTTCTGAAAATGGTCTCAATATCGATTGGCCTACTCATATTTAATCATTTTATAAGAAAAACTCGATGTTTTTTTAATTCTAAAAATTGTCTCCGAATAAGGTGACCACCTCATATTCATTGTTTTTTTCAGGAAGTACCTGCATTTTTTTTTCATTAGAAAACAGTCTCAATATCGGGTGACCTAGTAATATTCAATGATTTTATAAGAAAAACTCCACGTTTTTTGAATTTTAAAAAAGGTCTCCGAATAAGCTGACCACCTCATATTCAATGTTTTTTCCAGGAAATACCTGCAGTTTTTTTTCTTTAGAAAATAATCACAATATCGGGTGACCTGCTCATATTGAGTGTTCCCTAGAAAAACTCCATGTTTTATTTCTGAAAATGGTCTCAATATCGATTGGCCTACTCATATTCAATCATTTTATAAGAAAAACTTGACGGTTTTTTAATTCTAAAAATGGTCTCCGAATAAGGTGACCACCTCATATTCATTGTTTTTTTCAGGAAGTACCTGCAGTTTTTTTTTCATTAGAAAATAGTCTCAATATCGGGTGACCTACTCATATTGACTGTTCCCTAGAAAAACTCCATGTTTTATTTCTGAAAATGGTCTCAATATCGATTGACCTACTCATATTCAATGATTTTATAAGAAAAACTCCACGTTTTTGTAATTTTAAAAATGGTCTCCGAATAAGCTGACCGCCTCATATTCATTGTTTTTTTCAGGAAGTACCTGCATTTTTTTTTTCATTAGAAAATAGTCTTAATATCGGGTGACCTAGTAATATTCAATGTTTTTATAAGAAAAACTTCACGTTTTTTGAATTGTAAAAATGGTCTCCGAATAAGCTGACCACCTCATATTCATTGTTTTTTCCAGGAAATACCTGCAGTTTTTTTTCTTTAGAAAATAGTCTCAATATCGGGTGACCTGCTCATATTGACTGTTCCCTAGAAAAACTCCAAGTTTTTTTTTCTAAAAATGGTCTCAATATCGATTGACCAACTCATATTCAATGATTTTATAAGAAAAACTCCACGTTTTTTTAATTCTAAAAATGGTCTCGGAATAAGGTGACCACCTCATATTCATTGTTTTTTTTCAGGAAGTACCTGCCGTTTTTTTTCATTAGAAAATAGTCTCAATATCGGGTGACCTGCTCATATTGAGTGTTCCCTAGAAAAGCTCAATGTTTTATTTCTGAAAATGGTCTCAATATCGATTGGCCTACTCATATTCAATGATTTTATAAGAAAAACTCCACGTTTTTGTAATTTTAAAAATGGTCTCCGAATAAGCTGACCACATCATATTCATTGTTTTTTTCAAGAAGTACCTGCAGTTTTTTTTCATTAGAAAATAGTCTCAATATCGGGTGACCTGCTCATATTGAGTGTTTCCTAGAAAAACTCCATGTTTTATTTCTGAAAATGGTCTCAATATCGATTGACCTACTCATATTCAATGATTTTATAAGAAAAACTCCACGTTTTTGTAATTTTAAAAATGGTCTCCGAATAAGGTGACCACCTCATATTCATTGTTTTTTTCAGGAAGTACCTGCAGTTTTTTTTCATTAGAAAATAGTCTCAATATCGGGTGACCTGCTCATATTGAGTGTTTCCTAGAAAAACTCAATGTATTATATCTAACAATGGTCTCAATATCGATTGACCAACTCATATTCATTGATTTTATAAGAAAAACTCCACGTTTTTTTAATTCTAAAAATGGTCTCGGAATAAGGTGACCACCTCATATTCATTGTTTTTTTTTTCAGGAAATACCTTCAGTTTTTTTTTCTTCAGAAAATAGTCTTAAAATCGGGAAAGCTGCTCATTTTAAGTGTTTCCTAGAAAAACTACAAGTTTTTTTTCTTAAAATGATGTGAGTATCGATTGACCAACTCATATTCAATGATTTTATAAGAAAAACTCCACGTTTTTTGAATTCTAAAAAAGGTCTCGGAATAAGGTGACCACCTCATATTCATTGTTTTTTTCAGGAAATACCTGCTGTTTATTTTTTCTTCAGAAAATAGTCTCAATATCGGGTGACCTGCTCATATTAAGTGTTTCGTAGAAAAACTCCAAGTTTTTTTTCTTAAAATGATCTGAGTATCGATTGACCAACTCATATTCAATGATTTTATAAGAAAAACTCCACGTTTTTTTAATTTTAAAAATGGTCTCCGAATAAGCTGACCACCACATATTCATTCTTTTTTCCAGGAAATACCAGCAGTTTTTTTTCTTTAGAAAATAGTCTCAATATCGGGTGACCTGCTCATATTGAGTGTTTCCTAGAAAAACTCCATGTTCTATTTCTGAAAATGGTCTTAATATCGATTGGCCTACTCATATTCAATGATTTTATAAGAAAAACTCGATGTTTTTTTAATTCTAAAAATGGTCTCCGAATAAGGTGACCACCTCATATTCATTGTTTTTTTCAGGAAGTACCTGCAGTTTTTTTTTCATTAGAAAATAGTCTGAATATCGGGTGACCTACTAATATTCAATGATTTTATAAGAAAAATTCCACGTTTTTTGAATTTTAAAAATGGTCTCCGAATAAAATGAGCACCTCATATTCATTGTTTTTTCCAGGAAATACCTGCAGTTTTTTTTCCTTAGAAAATAGTCTCAATATCGTGTGACCTGCTCATATTGAGTGTTTCCTAGAAAAACTCCATGTTTTATTTCTGAAAAGGGTCTCAATATCGATTGGCCTACTCATATTCAATGATTTTATAAGAACAACTCGATGTTTTTTTAATTCTAAAAATGGTCTCGGAATAAGGTGACCACCTCATATTCATTGTTTTTTTCAGGAAATACCTTCAGTTTTTTTTTCTTCAGAAAATAGTCTCAATATCGGGTGACCTGCTCATATTAAGTGTTTCCTAGAAAAACTCCAAGTTTTTTTTTTCTAAAAATGGTCTCAATATCGATTGACCAACTCATATTCAATGATTTTATAAGAAAAACTCCATGTTTTTTTAATTCTAAAAATGGTCTCGGAATAAGGTGACCACCTCATATTCATTGTTTTTTTTCAGGAAATACCTTCAGTTTTTTTTTTCTTCAGAAAATAGTCTCAATATCGGGTGAGCTGCTCATATTAAGTGTTTCCTAGAAAAACTCCAAGTTTTTTTTCTTAAAATGGTCTTACTATCGACTGACCTACTCATATTCAATGGTTTTATAAGAAAACCTCCACGTTTTTTCAATTCTAAAAATGGTCTCGGAATAAGGTGACCACCTCATATTCATTGTTTTTTCCAGGAAATACCTGCAGTTGTTTCTTTCTTTAGAAAATAGTCTCAATATGGGGTGACCTGCTCATTTTTAGTGTTTCCTAGAAAAGCTCCAAGTTTTTTTTCTTAAAATGATCTGAGTATCGATTGACCAACTCATATTCAATGATTTTATAAGAAAAACTCCATGCTTTTTTAATTCTCAAAATGGTCTCCGAATAAGGTGACCACCTCATATTCATTGTTTTTTTCAGGAAGTACCTCCAGTTTTTTTTTCATTAGAAAATAGTCTGAATATCGGGTGACCTACTAATATTCAATGATTTTATAAGAAAAATTCCACGTTTTTTGAATTTTAAAAATGGTCTCCGAATAAAATGAGCACCTCATATTCATTGTTTTTTCCAGGAAATACCTGCAGTTTTTTTTCCTTAGAAAATAGTCTCAATATCGGGTGACCTGCTCATATTGAGTGTTTCCTAGAAAAACTCCATGTTTTATTTCTGAAAATGGTCTCAATATCGATTGACCTACTCATATTCAATGATTTTATAAGAAAAACTCCACGTTTTTGTAATTTTAAAAATGGTCTCCGAATAAGCTGACCACCTCATATTCATTGTTTTTTCTAGGAAGTACCTGCAGTTTTTTTCATTAGAAAATAGTCTCAATATCGGGTGACTTGGTCATATTGAGTGTTCCCTAGAAAAACTCAATGTTTTATTTCTGAAAATGGTCTCAATATCGACTGGCCTACTCATATTCAATGATTTTATGAGAAAAACTCCACGTTTTTTTAATTCTCAAAATGGTCTCCGAATAAGGTGACCACCTCATATTCATTGTTTTTTTCAGGAAGTACCTCCAGTTTTTTTTTCATTAGAAAATAGTCTCAATATCGGGTGACCTGCTCATATTGAGTGTTTCCTAGAAAAACTCCATGTTCTATTTCTGAAAATGGTCTTAATATCGATTGGCCTACTCATATTCAATGATTTTATAAGAAAAACTCGATGTTTTTTTAATTCTAAAAATGGTCTCCGAATAAGGTGACCACCTCATATTCATTGTTTTTTCTAGGAAGTACCTGCAGTTTTTTTCATTAGAAAATAGTCTCAATATCGGGTGACCAGGTCATATTGAGTGTTCCCTAGAAAAACTCAATGTTTTATTTCTGAAAATGGTCTCAATATCGACTGGCCTACTCATATTCAATGATTTTATGAGAAAAACTCCACGTTTTTTTAATTCTCAAAATGGTCTTTGAATAAGGTGACCACCTCATATTCATTGTTTTTTTCAGGAAGTACCTGCAGTTTTTTTTTCACTAGAAAATAGTCTCAGTATCGGGTGACCTGCTCATATTGAGTGTTTCCTAGAAAAATTCAATGTTTTATTTCTGAAAATGGTCTCAATATCGATTGGCCTACTCATATTCAATGATTTTATAAGAACAACTCGATGTTTTTTTAATTTTAAAAATGGTCTCCGAATAAGCTGACCACCACATATTCATTCTTTTTTCCAGGAAATACCAGCAGTTTTTTTTCTTTAGAAAATAGTCTCAATATCGGGTGACCTGCTCATATTGAGTGTTTCCTAGAAAAACTCCATGTTCTATTTCTGAAAATGGTCTTAATATCGATTGGCCTACTCATATTCAATGATTTTATAAGAAAAACTCCACGTTTTTTTAATTCTAAAAATGGTCTTTGAATAAGGTGACCACCTCATATTCATTGTTTTTTTCAGGAAGTACCTGCAGTTTTTTTTTCATTAGAAAATAGTCTCAATATCGGGTGACCTGCTCATATTGAGTGTTTCCTAGAAAAATTCAATGTTTTATTTCTGAAAATGGTCTCAATATCGATTGACCTACTCATATTCAATGATTTTATAAGAACAACTCGATGTTTTTTTAATTTTAAAAATGGTCTCCGAATAAGCTGACCACCACATATTCATTCTTTTTTCCAGGAAATACCAGCAGTTTTTTTTCTTTAGAAAATAGTCTCAATATCGGGTGACCTGCTCATATTGAGTGTTTCCTAGAAAAACTCCATGTTCTATTTCTGAAAATGGTCTTAATATCGATTGGCCTACTCATATTCAATGATTTTATAAGAAAAACTCCATGTTTTTTTAATTCTAAATATGGTCTCCAAATAAGGTGACCACCTCATATTCATTGTTTTTTTCAGGAAGTACCTCCAGTTTTTTTTTCATTAGAAAATAGTCTCAATATCGGGTGACCTCCTCATATTGAGTGTTTCCTAGAAAAACTCCATGTTCTATTTCTGAAAATGGTCTTAATATCGATTGGCCTACTCATATTCAATGATTTTATAAGAAAAACTCGATGTTTTTTTAATTCTAAAAATGGTCTCCGAATAAGGTGACCACCTCATATTCATTGTTTTTTTCAGGAAGTACCTGCAGTTTTTTTTTCATTAGAAAATAGTCTGAATATCGGGTGACCTACTAATATTCAATGATTTTATAAGAAAAACACCATGTTCTTTTAATTCTAAAAATGGTCTCCGAATAAGGTGACCACCTCATATTCATTGTTTTTTTCAGGAAGTACCTGCAGTTTTTTTATCATTAGAAAATAGTATCAATATCGGGTAACCTGCTCATATTGAGTGTTTCCTAGAAAAACTCCATGTTTTATTTCTGAAAATGGTCTTAATATCGATTGACCTACTCATATTCAATGATTTTATAAGAAAAACTCCACGTTTTTGTAATTTTAAAAATGGTCTCCGAATAAGGTGACCACCTCATATTCATTGTTTTTTCTAGGAAGTACCTGCAGTTTTTTTCATTAGAAAATAGTCTCAATATCGGGTGACATGGTCATATTGAGTGTTCCCTAGAAAAACTCAATGTTTTATTTCTGAAAATGGTCTCAATATCGACTGGCCTACTCATATTCAATGATTTTATGAGAAAAACTCCACGTTTTTTTAATTCTCAAAATGGTCTCCGAATAAGGTGACCACCTCATATTCATTGTTTTTTTTCAGGAAGTACCTCCATTTTTTTTTTCATTAGAAAATAGTCTCAATATCGGGTGACCTGCTCATATTGAGTGTTTCCTAAAAAAACTCCATGTTCTATTTCTGAAAATGGTCTTAATATCGATTGGCCTACTCATATTCAATGATTTTATAAGAAAAACTCGATGTTTTTTTAATTCTCAAAATGGTCTCCGAATAAGGTGACCACCTCATATTCATTGTTTTTTTCAGGAAATACCTGCAGTTTTTTTCCTTTTGAAAAAAGTCTCAATATCGGGTGACCCGCTCATATTGAGTGTTCCCTAGAAAAACTCAATGTTTTATTTCTGAAAATGGTCTCAATATCGACTGGCCTACTCATATTCAATGATTTTATGAGAAAAACTCCACGTTTTTTTAATTCTCAAAATGGTCTCCGAATAAGGTGACCACCTCATATTCTTTGTTTTTTTCAGGAAGTACCTCCAGTTTTTTTTTCATTAGAAAATAGTCTCAATATCGGGTGACCTGCTCATATTGAGTGTTTCCTAGAAAAACTCCATGTTTTATTTCTGAAAAGGGTCTCAATATCGATTGGCCTACTCATATTCAATGATTTTATAAGAACAACTCGATGTTTTTTTAATTTGAAAAATGGTCTCCGAATAAACTGACCACCTCATATTCATTATTTTTTCCAGGAAATACCAGCAGTTTTTTTTCTTTAGAAAACAGTCTCAATATCGGGTGACCTGCTCATATTGAGTGTTTCCTAGAAAAACTCCATGTTCTATTTCTGAAAATGGTCTTAATATCGATTGGCCTACTCATATTCAATGATTTTATAAGAAAAACTCCATGTTTTTTTAATTCTAAATATGGTCTCCAAATAAGGTGACCACCTCATATTCATTGTTTTTTTTCAGGAAGTACCTCCAGTTTTTTTTTCATTAGAAAATAGTCTCAATATCGGGTGACCTGCTCATATTGAGTGTTTCCTAGAAAAACTCCATGTTCTATTTCTGAAAATGGTCTCAATATCGATTGACCTACTCATATTCAATGATTTTATAAGAAAAACTCTACGTTTTTGTAATTTTAAAAATGGTCTCCGAATAAGGTGACCACCTCATATTCATTGTTTTTTTCAGGAAATACCTGCAGTTTTTTTTTCATTAGAAAATAGTCTCAATATCGGGTGACCTGCTCATATTGAGTGTTTCCTAGAAAAACTCCATGTTCTATTTCTGAAAATGGTCTTAATATCGATTGGCCTACTCATATTCAATGATTTTATAAGAAAAACTCGATGTTTTTTTAATTCTAAAAATGGTCTCCGAATAAGGTGACCACCTCATATTCATTGTTTTTTTCAGGAAATACCTGCAGTTTTTTTTTCATTAGAAAATAGTCTCAATATCGGGTGACCTGCTCATATTGAGTGTTTCCTAGAAAAACTCCATGTTTTATTTCTGAAGATGGTCTAAATATCGATTGGCCTACTCATATTCAATGATTTTATAAGAAAAACACCACGTTTTTTTAATTCTAAAAATGGTCTCCGAATAAGCTGACCACCTCCTATTCATTGTTTTTTTCAGGAAGTACCTGCAGTTTTTTTTTCATTAGAAAATAGTCTCAATAATGGGTGACCTACTAATATTCAATGATTTTTTAAGAAAAACTCCACGTTTTTTGAATTCTAAAAATGGTCTCCGAATAAGCTGACCACCTCATATTCATTGTTTTTTCCAGGAAATACCTGCAGTTTTTTTTCTTTAGAAAATAGTCTCAATATCGGGTGACCTGCTCATATTGAGTGTTTCCTAGAAAAACTCCATGTTTTATTTCTGAAAATGGTCTCAATATCGATTGGCCTACTCATATTCAATGATTTTATAAGAACAACTCGATGTTTTGTTAATTTTAAAAATGGTCTCCGAATAAGCTGACCACCACATATTCATTCTTTTTTCCAGGAAATACCAGCAGTTTTTTTTCTTTAGAAAATAGACTCAATATCGGGTGACCTGCTCATATTGAGTGTTTCCTAGAAAAACTCCATGTTCTATTTCTGAAGATGGTCTCAATATCGATTGGCCTACTCACATTCAATGATTTTATAAGAAAAACTCGATGTTTTTTTAATTCTAAAAATGGTCTCCGAATAAGGTGACCACCTCATATTCATTGTTTTTTTCAGGAAGTACCTGCAGTTTTTTTTTCATTAGAAAATAGTCTCAATATCGGGTGACCTACTCATATTCAATGATTTTATAAGAAAAACTCCATGTTTTTTGAATTTTAAAAATGGTCTCCGAATAAGCTGACCACCTCATATTCATTGTTTTTTCCAGGAAATACCTGCAGTTTTTTTTCTTTAGAAAATAGTCTCAATATCGGGTGACCTGCTCATATTGAGTGTTTCCTAGAAAAACTCCATGTTTTATTTCTGAAAATGGTCTCAATATCGATTGACCTACTCATATTCAATGATTTTATAAGAAAAACTCCAAGTTTTTGTAATTTTAAAAATGGTCTCCGAATAAGCTGACCACCTCATATTCATTGTTTTTTTCAGGAAGTACCTGCAGTTTTTTTTTCATTAGAAAATAGTCTCAATATCGGTTGACCTGCTCATATTGAGTGTTCCCTAGAAAAACTCAATGTTTTATTTCTGAAAATGGTCTCAATATCGACTGGCCTACTCATATTCAATGATTTTATGAGAAAAACTCCACGTTTTTTTAATTCTAAAAATGGTCTCCGAATAAGGTGACCACCTCATATTCATTGTTTTTTTCAGGAAGTACCTCCAGTTTTTTTTTCATTAGAAAATAGTCTCAATATCGAGTGACCTCCTCATATTGAGTGTGTCCTAGAAAAACTCCATGTTTTATTTCTGAAAATGGTCTCAATATCGATTGGCCTACTCATATTCAATGATTTTATAAGAAAAACACCACGTTTTTTTAATTCTAAAAATGGTCTCCGAATAAGGTGACCACCTCATTTTCATTGTTTTTCTCAAGAAATACCTGCAGTTTTTTTTCTTCAGAAAATAGTGTCAATATCGGGTGACCTCCTCATATTGAGTGTTTCCTAGAAAAACTCCATGTTTTATTTCTGAAAATGGTCTCAATATCGATTGGCCTACTCATATTCAATGATTTTATAAGAAAAACACCATGTTTTTTTAATTCTAAAAATGGTCTCCGAATAAGGTGACCACCTCATATTCATTGTTTTTTTCAGGAAGTACCTGCAGTTTTTTTTCATTAGAAAATAGTCTCAATATCGGGTGACCTGCTCATATTGAGTGTTTCCTAGAAAAACTCCACGTTCTATTTCTGAAAATGGTCCTAATATCGATTGGCCTACTCATATTCAATGATTTTATAAGAAAAACACCACGTTTTTTTAATTCTAAAAATGGTCTCCGAATAAGGTGACCACCTCATATTCATTGTTTTTTACAGGAAATACCTGCAGTTTTTTTTCATTAGAAAATAGTCTCAATATCGGGTGACCTGCTCATATTGAGTGTTTCCTAGAAAAACTCCATGTTTTATTTCAGAGAATGGTCTAAATATCGATTCGCCTACTCATATTCAATGATTTTATAAGAAAAACACCCCGTTTTTTTAATTTTAAAAATGGTCTCCGAATAAGGTGACCACCTCATATTCATTGTTTTTTTCAGGAAGTACCTGCAGTTTTTTTTTCGTTAGAAAATAGTCTCAATATCGGGTGACCTGCTCATATTGAGTGTTTCCTAGAAAAACTCCATGTTTTATTTCTGAAAATGGTATCAATATCGATTGACCTACTCATATTCAATGATTTTATAAGAAAAACACCCCGTTTTTTTAATTTTAAAAATGGTCTCCGAATAAGGTGACCACCTCATATTCATTGTTTTTTTCAGGAAGTACCTGCAATTTTTTTTTCATTAGAAAATAGTCTCAATATCGGTTGACCTGCTCATATTGAGTGTTCCCTAGAAAAACTCAATGTTTTATTTCTGAAAATGGTCTCAATATCGACTGGCCTACTCATATTCAATGATTTTATAAGAACAACTCGATGTTTTTTTAATTTTAAAAATGGTCTCCGAATAAGGTGACCACCTCATATTCATAGTTTTTTCCAGGAAATACAAGCAGTTTTTTTTCTTTAGAAAATAGTCTCAATATCGGGTGACCTGCGCATATTGAGTGTTTCCTACAAAAACTCCATGTTTTATTTCTGAAGATGGTCTCAATATTGATTGCCTACTCATATTCAATGATTTTATAAGAAAAACTCCACGTTTTTTTAATTCTAAAAATGGTCTCAGAATAAGGTGACCACCTCATATTCATTGTTTTTTTTGAGGAAGTACCTTCAGTTTTTTTTTCATCAGAAAATAGTCTCAATGTCGGGTGACCATGTTTTATTTCTGAACATGGTCTCAATATCGGGTGACCTACTAATATTCAATGATTTTATAAGAAAAACTCCACGTTTTTTGAATTTTAAAAATGGTCTCCGAATAAGCTGACCAGCTCATATTCATTGTTTTTTTCAGGAAATACCTGTAGTTTTTTTTCTTCAGAAAATAGTCTCAATATCAGTTGACCTGCTCATATTAAGTGTTTCCTAAAAGAACTCCAAGTTTTTTTTTTCTAAAAATGGTCTTCATATCGATTGAACTACTCATATTCAATGATTTTATAAGAAAAACTCCACGTTTTTTTAATTCTAAAAATGGTCTCAGAATAATTTGACCACCTAATATTCATTGTTTTTTTCAGGAAATACCTGTAGTTTTTTTTATTCAGAAAATAGTCTCAATATCGGGTGACCTGCTCATATTAAGTGTTTCCTAAAAAACTCCAAGTTCTTTTTTCTAAAAATGGTCTCCATATCGATTGACCTACTCATATTCAATGATTTTATAAGAAAAACTCCATGTTTTTTTAATTCTAAAAATGGTCTCCGAATACGTTGACCACCTCATATTCATTGTTTTTTTGAGGAAATACCTTCGGTTTTTTTTTTTCAGAAAATAGTCTCAATATCGGGTGACCCGCTCATATTATGTGTTTCCTTGAAAAACTCCAAGTTTTTTTTTCTAAAAATGGTCTCCATATCGATTGACCTACTCATATTCAATGATTTTATAAGAACAACTCGATGTTTTTTTAATTTTAAAAATGGTCTCCGAATAAGCTGACCACCTCATATTCATAGTTTTTTCCAGGAAATACAAGCAGTTTTTTTTCTTTAGAAAATAGTCTCAATATCGGGTGACCTGCGCATATTGAGTGTTTCCTACAAAAACCCCATGTTTTATTTCTGAAGATGGTCTCAATATCGATTGCCTACTCATATTCAATGATTTTATAAGAAAAACTCCACGTTTTTTTAATTCTAAAAATGGTCTCAGAATAAGGTGACCACCTCATATTCATTGTTTTTTTTGAGGAAGTACCTTCAGTTTTTTTTTCATCAGAAAATAGTCTCAATGTCGGGTGACCATGTTTTATTTCTGAACATGGTCTCAATATCGGGTGACCTACTAATATTCAATGATTTTATAAGAAAAACTCCACGTTTTTTGAATTTTAAAAATGGTCTCCGAATAAGCTGACCAGCTCATATTCATTGTTTTTTCCAAGAAATACCGGCAGTTTTTTTTTCATTAGAAAATTGTCTCAATATCGGGTGACCTGCTCATATTGAGTGTTTCCTAGAAAAACTCCATGTTTTATTTCTGAAAATGGTCTCAATATCGATTGGCCTACTCATATTCAATGATTTTATGAGAAAAACTCCACGTTTTTTTAATTCTCAAAATGGTCTCCGAATAAGGTGACCACCTCATATTCATTGTTTTTTTCAGGAAGTACCTCCAGTTTTTTTTTCATTAGAAAATAGTCTCAATATCGAGTGACCTCTTCATATTGAGTGTGTCCTAGAAAAACTCCAAGTTTTATTTCTGAAAATGGTCTCAATATCGATTGGCCTACTCATATTCAATGATTTGATGAGAAAAACTCCACGTTTTTTTAATTCTAAAAATGGTCTCCGAATAAGGTAACCACCTCATATTCATTGTTTTTTTCAGGAAGTACCTGCAGTTTTTTTTTTCATTAGAAAATAGTCTCAATATCGGGTGACCTGCTCATATTGAGTGTTTCCTAGAAAAACTCCATGTTTTATTTCTGAAAAGGGTCTCAATATCGATTGGCCTACTCATATTCAATGATTTTATAAGAACAACTCGATGTTTTTTTAATTTTAAAAATGGTCTCCGAATAAGGTGACCACCTCATATTCATAGTTTTTTCCAGGAAATACAAGCAGTTTTTTTTCTTTAGAAAATAGTCTCAATATCGGGTGACCTGCGCATATTGAGTGTTTCCTACAAAAACTCCATGTTTTATTTCTGAAGATGGTCTCAATATTGATTGCCTACTCATATTCAATGATTTTATAAGAAAAACTCCACGTTTTTTTAATTCTAAAAATGGTCTCAGAATAAGGTGACCACCTCATATTCATTGTTTTTTTGAGGAAGTACCTTCAGTTTTTTTTTCATCAGAAAATAGTCTCAATGTCGGGTGACCATGTTTTATTTCTGAACATGGTCTCAATATCGGGTGACCTACTAATATTCAATGATTTTATAAGAAAAACTCCACGGTTTTTGAATTTTAAAAATGGTCTCCGAATAAGCTGACCAGCTCATATTCATTGTTTTTTCCAAGAAATACCGGCAGTTTTTTTTCATTAGAAAATTGTCTCAATATCGGGTGACCTGCTCATATTGAGTGTTTCCTAGAAAAACTCCATGTTTTATTTCTGAAAATGGTCTCAATATCGATTGGCCTACTCATATTCAATGATTTTATGAGAAAAACTCCACGTTTTTTTAATTCTCAAAATGGTCTCCGAATAAGGTGACCACCTCATATTCATTGTTTTTTTCAGGAAGTACCTCCAGTTTTTTTTTCATTAGAAAATAGTCTCAATATCGAGTGACCTCCTCATATTGAGTGTGTCCTAGAAAAACTCCATGTTTTTTTCTTAAAATGATCTCAGTATCGATTCACCAACTCATATTCAATGATTTAATAAGAAAAATTCCATGTTTTTTTAATTCTAAAAATTGTCTCCGAATAAGGTGACCCCTCATATTCTTTGTTTTTTTCAGGAAGTACCTGCAGTTTTTTTTCTTTAGAAAATAGTCTCAATATCGGGTGACCTGCTCATATTGAGTGTTTCCTAGAAAAATACCACGTTTTATTTCTGAAAATGGTCTCAATATCGATTGACCTACTCATATTCAATGATTTTATAAGAAAAACACCACGTTTTTTTAATTTTAAAAATGGTCTCCGAATAAGGTGACCACCTCATATTCATAGTTTTTTCCAGGAAATACAAGCAGTTTTTTTTCTTTAGAAAATAGTCTCAATATCGGGTGACCTGCGCATATTGAGTGTTTCCTACAAAAACTCCATGTTTTATTTCTGAAGATGGTCTCAATATTGATTGCCTACTCATATTCAATGATTTTATAAGAAAAACTCCACGTTTTTTTAATTCTAAAAATGGTCTCAGGATAAGGTGACCACCTCATATTTATTGTTTTTTTGAGGAAATACCTTCAGTTTTTTTTTCTTCAGAAAATAGTCTCAATGTCGGGTGACCATGTTTTATTTCTGAACATGGTCTCAATATCGGGTGACCTACTAATATTCAATGATTTTATAAGAAAAACTCCACGGTTTTTGAATTTTAAAAATGGTCTCCGAATAAGCTGACCAGCTCATATTCATTGTTTTTTCCAAGAAATACCTTCAGTTTTTTTTTCATTAGAAAATTGTCTCAATATCGGGTGACCTGCTCATATTGAGTGTTTCCTAGAAAAACTCCATGTTTTATTTCTGAAAATGGTCTCAATATCGATTGGCCTACTCATATTCAATGATTTTATGAGAAAAACTCCACGTTTTTTTAATTCTCAAAATGGTCTCCGAATAAGGTGACCACCTCATATTCATTGTTTTTTTCAGGAAGTACCTCCAGTTTTTTTTTCATTAGAAAATAGTCTCAATATCGAGTGACCTCCTCATATTGAGTGTGTCCTAGAAAAACTCCATGTTTTATTTCTGAAAATGGTCTCAATATCGATTGGCCTACTCATATTCAATGATTTGATGAGAAAAACTCCATGTTTTTTTAATTCTAAAAATGGTTTCCGAATAAGGTAACCACCTCATATTCATTGTTTTTTTCAGGAAGTACCTGCAGTTTTTTTTTCATTAGAAAATAGTCTCAATATCGGGTGACCTGCTCATATTGAGTGTTTCCTAGAAAAACTCCATGTTTTATTTCTGAAAAGGGTCTCAATATCGATTGGCCTACTCATATTCAATGATTTTATAAGAACAACTCGATGTTTTTTTAATTTTAAAAATGGTCTCCGAATAAGCTGACCACCTCATATTCATAGTTTTTTCCAGGAAATACAAGCAGTTTTTTTTCTTTAGAAAATAGTCTCAATATCGGGTGACCTGCGCATATTGAGTGTTTCCTACAAAAACTCCATGTTTTATTTCTGAAGATGGTCTCAATATCGATTGCCTACTCATATTCAATGATTTTATAAGAAAAACTCCACGTTTTTTTAATTCTAAAAATGGTCTCGGAATAAGGTGACCACCTCATATTCATTCTTTTTTTTTCAGGAAGTACCTGCAGTTTTTTTTTTCATTAGAAAATAGTCTCAATATCGGGTGACCTGCTCATATTGAGTGTTTCCTAGAAAAACTCCATGTTTTATTTCTGAAAAGGGTCTCAATATCGATTGGCCTACTCATATTCAATGATTTTATAAGAACAACTCGATGTTTTTTTAATTTTAAAAATGGTCTCCGAATAAGGTGACCACCTCATATTCATAGTTTTTTCCAGGAAATACAAGCAGTTTTTTTTCTTTAGAAAATAGTCTCAATATCGGGTGACCTGCGCATATTGAGTGTTTCCTATAAAAACTCCATGTTTTATTTCTGAAGATGGTCTCAATATTGATTGCCTACTCATATTCAATGATTTTATAAGAAAAACTCCACGTTTTTTTAATTCTAAAAATGGTCTCAGAATAAGGTGACCACCTCATATTCATTGTTTTTTTTGAGGAAGTACCTTCAGTTTTTTTTTCATCAGAAAATAGTCTCAATGTCGGGTGACCATGTTTTATTTCTGAACATGGTCTCAATATCGGGTGACCTACTAATATTCAATGATTTTATAAGAAAAACTCCACGGTTTTTGAATTTTAAAAATGGTCTCCGAATAAGCTGACCAGCTCATATTCATTGTTTTTTCCAAGAAATACCGGCAGTTTTTTTTCATTAGAAAATTGTCTCAATATCGGGTGACCTGCTCATATTGAGTGTTTCCTAGAAAAACTCCATGTTTTATTTCTGAAAATGGTCTCAATATCGATTGGCCTACTCATATTCAATGATTTTATGAGAAAAACTCCACGTTTTTTTAATTCTCAAAATGGTCTCCGAATAAGGTGACCACCTCATATTCATTGTTTTTTTCAGGAAGTACCTCCAGTTTTTTTTTCATTAGAAAATAGTCTCAATATCGAGTGACCTCCTCATATTGAGTGTGTCCTAGAAAAACTCCATGTTTTATTTCTGAAAATGGTCTCAATATCGATTGGCCTACTCATATTCAATGATTTGATGAGAAAAACTCCACGTTTTTTTAATTCTAAAAATGGTTTCCGAATAAGGTAACCACCTCATATTCATTGTTTTTTTCAGGAAGTACCTGCAGTTTTTTTTTCATTAGAAAATAGTCTCAATATCGGGTGACCTGCTCATATTGAGTGTTTCCTAGAAAAACTCCATGTTTTATTTCTGAAAAGGGTCTCAATATCGATTGGCCTACTCATATTCAATGATTTTATAAGAACAACTCGATGTTTTTTTAATTTTAAAAATGGTCTCGGAATAAGGTGACCACCTCATATTCATTGTTTTTTTCAGGAAATACCTGCAGTTTATTTTTTCTTCAGAAAATAGTCTCAATATCGGGTGACCTGCTCATATTAAGTGTTTCCTAGAAAAACTCCAAGTTTTTTTTCTTAAAATGATCTGAGTATCGATTGACCAACTCATATTCAATGATTTTATAAGAAAAACTCCACGTTTTTTTAATTCTAAAAATGGTCTCGGAATAAGGTGACCACCTCATATTCATTGTTTTTTTTCAGGAAATACCTTCAGTTTTTTTTTTCTTCAGAAAATAGTCTCAATATCGGGTGAGCTGCTCATATTAAGTGTTTCCTAGAAAAACTCCAAGTTTTTTTTCTTAAAATGATCTGAGTATCGATTGACCAACTCATATTCAATGATTTTATAAGAAAAACTCCACGTTTTTTTAATTCTAAAAATGGTCTCGGAATAAGGTGACCACCTCATATTCATTGTTTTTTTCAGGAAATACCTGCAGTTTATTTTTTCTTCAGAAAATAGTCTCAATATCGGGTGACCTGCTCATATTAAGTGTTTCCTAGAAAAACTCCAAGTTTTTTTTCTTAAAATGATCTGAGTATCGATTGACCAACTCATATTCAATGATTTTATAAGAAAAACTCCACGTTTTTTTAATTCTAAAAATGGTCTCGGAATAAGGTGACCACCTCATATTCATTGTTTTTTTCAGGAAATACCTGCAGTTTATTTTTTCTTCAGAAAATAGTCTCAATATCGGGTGACCATGTTTTATTTCTGAACATGGTCTCAATATCGGGTGACCTACTAATATTCAATGATTTTATAAGAAAAACTCCACGGTTTTTGAATTTTAAAAATGGTCTCCGAATAAGCTGACCAGCTCATATTCATTGTTTTTTCCAAGAAATACCGGCAGTTTTTTTTCATTAGAAAATTGTCTCAATATCGGGTGACCTGCTCATATTGAGTGTTTCCTAGAAAAACTCCATGTTTTATTTCTGAAAATGGTCTCAATATCGATTGGCCTACTCATATTCAATGATTTTATGAGAAAAACTCCACGTTTTTTTAATTCTCAAAATGGTCTCCGAATAAGGTGACCACCTCATATTCATTGTTTTTTTCAGGAAGTACCTCCAGTTTTTTTTTCATTAGAAAATAGTCTCAATATCGAGTGACCTCCTCATATTGAGTGTGTCCTAGAAAAACTCCATGTTTTATTTCTGAAAATGGTCTCAATATCGATTGGCCTACTCATATTCAATGATTTTATAAGAAAACCTCCACGTTTTTTGAATTCTAAAAATGATCTCGGAATAAGGTGACCACCTCATATTCATTGTTTTTTTCAGGAAATACCTGCAGTTTTTTTTTTTCTTTAGAAAATAGTCTCAATATCTAGTGACCTGCACATATTGAGTGTTTCCTATAAAAACTCCATGTTTTATTTCTGAAAATCGTCTCAATATCGATTGGCCTACTCATATTCAATGATTTTATAAGAAAAACACCACGTTTTTTTAATTCTAAAAATGGTCTCGGAATAAGGTGACCACCTCATATTCATTGTTTTTTTCAGGAAATACCTTCAGTTTTTTTTTTCTTCAGAAAATGGTCACAATATCGGGTGACCTGCTTATATTAAGTGTTTCGTAGAAAAACTCCATGTTTTTTTTCTAAAAATGGTCTCAATATCAATTGAGCAACTCATACTCAATGCATTTCTAATAAAAACTCCACGTTTTTTTAATTCTAAAAAGGATCTCAGAATAAGGTGACCACCTAATATTTATTGGTTTTTTTTTCAGGAAATACCTTCAATGTTTTCTTTCCTCAGAAAATGGTCACAATATCGGGTGACCATGTTTTATTTCTGAACATGGTCTCAATATCGGGTGACCTACTAATATTCAATGATTTTATAAGAAAAACTCCACGGTTTTTGAATTTTAAAAATGGTCTCCGAATAAGCTGACCAGCTCATATTCATTGTTTTTTCCAAGAAATACCGGCAGTTTTTTTTCATTAGAAAATTGTCTCAATATCGGGTGACCTGCTCATATTGAGTGTTTCCTAGAAAAACTCCATGTTTTATTTCTGAAAATGGTCTCAATATCGATTGGCCTACTCATATTCAATGATTTTATGAGAAAAACTCCACGTTTTTTTAATTCTCAAAATGGTCTCCGAATAAGGTGACCACCTCATATTCATTGTTTTTTTCAGGAAGTACCTCCAGTTTTTTTTTCATTAGAAAATAGTCTCAATATCGAGTGACCTCCTCATATTGAGTGTGTCCTAGAAAAACTCCATGTTTTATTTCTGAAAATGGTCTCAATATCGATTGGCCTACTCATATTCAATGATTTGATGAGAAAAACTCCATGTTTTTTTAATTCTAAAAATGGTTTCCGAATAAGGTAACCACCTCATATTCATTGTTTTTTTCAGGAAGTACCTGCAGTTTTTTTTTCATTAGAAAATAGTCTCAATATCGGGTGACCTGCTCATATTGAGTGTTTCCTAGAAAAACTCCATGTTTTATTTCTGAAAAGGGTCTCAATATCGATTGGCCTACTCATATTCAATGATTTTATAAGAACAACTCGATGTTTTTTTAATTTTAAAAATGGTCTCCGAATAAGCTGACCACCTCATATTCATAGTTTTTTCCAGGAAATACCGGCAGTTTTTTTTCATTAGAAAATTGTCTCAATATCGGGTGACCTGCTCATATTGAGTGTTTCCTAGAAAAACTCCATGTTTTATTTCTGAAAATGGTCTCAATATCGATTGGCCTACTCATATTCAATGATTTTATGAGAAAAACTCCACGTTTTTTTAATTCTCAAAATGGTCTCCGAATAAGGTGACCACCTCATATTCATTGTTTTTTTCAGGAAGTACCTCCAGTTTTTTTTTCATTAGAAAATAGTCTCAATATCGAGTGACCTCCTCATATTGAGTGTGTCCTAGAAAAACTCCATGTTTTATTTCTGAAAATGGTCTCAATATCGATTGGCCTACTCATATTCAATGATTTGATGAGAAAAACTCCACGTTTTTTTAATTCTAAAAATGGTCTCCGAATAAGGTAACCACCTCATATTCATTGTTTTTTACAGGAAATACCTTCAGCTTTTTTTTTTTCATTAGAAAATAGTCTCAATATCGTGTGACCTGCTCATATTGAGTGTTTCCTAGAAAAACTCCATGTTTTATTTCTGAAAAGGGTCTCAATATCGATTGGCCTACTCATATTCAATGATTTTATAAGAACAACTCGATGTTTTTTTAATTTTAAAAATGGTCTCCGAATAAGGTGACCACCTCATATTCATAGTTTTTTCCAGGAAATACAAGCAGTTTTTTTTCTTTAGAAAATAGTCTCAATATCGGGTGACCTGCGCATATTGAGTGTTTCCTACAAAAACTCCATGTTTTATTTCTGAAGATGGTCTCAATATTGATTGCCTACTCATATTCAATGATTTTATAAGAAAAACTCCACGTTTTTTTAATTCTAAAAATGGTCTCAGAATAAGGTGACCACCTCATATTCATTGTTTTTTTTGAGGAAGTACCTTCAGTTTTTTTTTCATCAGAAAATAGTCTCAATGTCGGGTGACCATGTTTTATTTCTGAACATGGTCTCAATATCGGGTGACCTACTAATATTCAATGATTTTATAAGAAAAACTCCACGGTTTTTGAATTTTAAAAATGGTCTCCGAATAAGCTGACCAGCTCATATTCATTGTTTTTTCCAAGAAATACCGGCAGTTTTTTTTCATTAGAAAATTGTCTCAATATCGGGTGACCTGCTCATATTGAGTGTTTCCTAGAAAAACTCCATGTTTTATTTCTGAAAATGGTCTCAATATCGATTGGCCTACTCATATTCAATGATTTTATGAGAAAAACTCCACGTTTTTTTAATTCTCAAAATGGTCTCCGAATAAGGTGACCACCTCATATTCATTGTTTTTTTCAGGAAGTACCTCCAGTTTTTTTTTCATTAGAAAATAGTCTCAATATCGAGTGACCTCCTCATATTGAGTGTGTCCTAGAAAAACTCCATGTTTTATTTCTGAAAATGGTCTCAATATCGATTGGCCTACTCATATTCAATGATTTGATGAGAAAAACTCCACGTTTTTTTAATTCTAAAAATGGTCTCCGAATAAGGTAACCACCTCATATTCATTGTTTTTTTCAGGAAGTACCTGCAGTTTTTTTTTTCATTAGAAAATAGTCTCAATATCGGGTGACCTGCTCATATTGAGTGTTTCCTAGAAAAACTCCATGTTTTATTTCTGAAAAGGGTCTCAATATCGATTGGCCTACTCATATTCAATGATTTTATAAGAACAACTCGATGTTTTTTTAATTTTAAAAATGGTCTCCGAATAAGGTGACCACCTCATATTCATAGTTTTTTCCAGGAAATACAAGCAGTTTTTTTTCTTTAGAAAATAGTCTCAATATCGGGTGACCTGCGCATATTGAGTGTTTCCTACAAAAACTCCATGTTTTATTTCTGAAGATGGTCTCAATATTGATTGCCTACTCATATTCAATGATTTTATAAGAAAAACTCCACGTTTTTTTAATTCTAAAAATGGTCTCAGAATAAGGTGACCACCTCATATTCATTGTTTTTTTTGAGGAAGTACCTTCAGTTTTTTTTTCATCAGAAAATAGTCTCAATGTCGGGTGACCATGTTTTATTTCTGAACATGGTCTCAATATCGGGTGACCTACTAATATTCAATGATTTTATAAGAAAAACTCCACGTTTTTTGAATTTTAAAAATGGTCTCCGAAAAAGGTGACCACCTAATATTAATTGTTTTTTCCAAGAAATACCGTCAGTTTTTTTTTCATTAGAAAATTGTCTCAATATCGGGTGACCTGCTCATATTGAGTGTTTCCTAGAAAAACTCCATGTTTTATTTCTGAAAATGGTCTCAATATCGATTGGCCTACTCATATTCAATGATTTTATGAGAAAAACTCCACGTTTTTTTAATTCTCAAAATGGTCTCCGAATAAGGTGACCACCTCATATTCATTGTTTTTTTCAGGAAGTACCTCCAGTTTTTTTTTCATTAGAAAATAGTCTCAATATCGAGTGACCTCCTCATATTGAGTGTGTCCTAGAAAAACTCCATGTTTTATTTCTGAAAATGGTCTCAATATCGATTGGCCTACTCATATTCAATGATTTGATGAGAAAAACTCCATGTTTTTTTAATTCTAAAAATGGTTTCCGAATAAGGTAACCACCTCATATTCATTGTTTTTTTCAGGAAGTACCTGCAGTTTTTTTTTCATTAGAAAATAGTCTCAATATCGGGTGACCTGCTCATATTGAGTGTTTCCTAGAAAAACTCCATGTTTTATTTCTGAAAAGGGTCTCAATATCGATTGGCCTACTCATATTCAATGATTTTATAAGAACAACTCGATGTTTTTTTAATTTTAAAAATGGTCTCCGAATAAGGTGACCACCTCATATTCATAGTTTTTTCCAGGAAATACAAGCAGTTTTTTTTCTTTAGAAAATAGTCTCAATATCGGGTGACCTGCGCATATTGAGTGTTTCCTACAAAAACTCCATGTTTTATTTCTGAAGATGGTCTCAATATCGATTGCCTACTCATATTCAATGATTTTATAAGAAAAACTCCACGTTTTTTTAATTCTAAAAATGGTCTCGGAATAAGGTGACCACCTCATATTCATTCTTTTTTTTCAGGAAATACCTCCAGTTTTTTTTTCTTTAGAAAATAGTCTCAATATCGGGTGACCTGCTCATATTAAGTGTTTCGTAGAAAAACTCCAAGTTTTTTTTTTCTAAAAATGGTCTTAATATCGATTGGCCTACTCATATTCAATGATTTTATAAGAACAACTCGATGTTTTTTTAATTTTAAAAATGGTCTCCGAATAAGGTGACCACCTCATATTCATAGTTTTTTCCAGGAAATACAAGCAGTTTTTTTTCTTTAGAAAATAGTCTCAATATCGGGTGACCTGCGCATATTGAGTGTTTCCTATAAAAACTCCATGTTTTATTTCTGAAGATGGTCTCAATATTGATTGCCTACTCATATTCAATGATTTTATAAGAAAAACTCCACGTTTTTTTAATTCTAAAAATGGTCTCAGAATAAGGTGACCACCTCATATTCATTGTTTTTTTTGAGGAAGTACCTTCAGTTTTTTTTTCATCAGAAAATAGTCTCAATGTCGGGTGACCATGTTTTATTTCTGAACATGGTCTCAATATCGGGTGACCTACTAATATTCAATGATTTTATAAGAAAAACTCCACGGTTTTTTAATTTTAAAAATGGTCTCCGAATAAGCTGACCAGCTCATATTCATTGTTTTTTCCAAGAAATACCGGCAATTTTTTTTCATTAGAAAATTGTCTCAATATCGGGTGACCTGCTCATATTGAGTGTTTCCTAGAAAAACTCCATGTTTTATTTCTGAAAATGGTCTCAATATCGATTGGCCTACTCATATTCAATGATTTTATGAGAAAAACTCCACGTTTTTTTAATTCTCAAAATGGTCTCCGAATAAGGTGACCACCTCATATTCATTGTTTTTTTCAGGAAGTACCTCCAGTTTTTTTTTCATTAGAAAATAGTCTCAATATCGAGTGACCTCCTCATATTGAGTGTGTCCTAGAAAAACTCCATGTTTTATTTCTGAAAATGGTCTCAATATCGATTGGCCTACTCATATTCAATGATTTGATGAGAAAAACTCCACGTTTTTTTAATTCTAAAAATGGTCTCCGAATAAGGTAACCACCTCATATTCATTGTTTTTTTCAGGAAGTACCTGCAGTTTTTTTTTCATTAGAAAATAGTCTCAATATCGGGTGACCTGCTCATATTGAGTGTTTCCTAGAAAAACTCCATGTTTTATTTCTGAAAAGGGTCTCAATATCGATTGGCCTACTCATATTCAATGATTTTATAAGAACAACTCGATGTTTTTTTAATTTTAAAAATGGTCTCCGAATAAGGTGACCACCTCATATTCATAGTTTTTTCCAGGAAATACAAGCAGTTTTTTTTCTTTAGAAAATAGTCTCAATATCGGGTGACCTGCTCATATTGAGTGTTTCCTAGAAAAACTCCATGTTTTATTTCTGAAAATGGTCTCAATATCGATTGACCTACTCATATTCAATGATTTTATAAGAAAAACTCCACGTTTTTTTAATTCTAAAAATGGTCTCGGAATAAGGTGACCACCTCATATTCATTGTTTTTTTTCAGGAAATACCTTCAGTTTTTTTTTCTTCAGAAAATAGTCTTAAAATCGGGTGACCATGTTTTTTTTCTGTACCTGGTCTCATTATCGGGTGACCTACTAATATTCAATGATTTTATAAGAAAAACTCCACGGTTTTTGAATTTTAAAAATGGTCTCCGAATAAGCTGACCAGCTCATATTCATTGTTTTTTCCAAGAAATACCGGCAGTTTTTTTTCATTAGAAAATTGTCTCAATATCGGGTGACCTGCTCATATTGAGTGTTTCCTAGAAAAACTCCATGTTTTATTTCTGAAAATGGTCTCAATATCGATTGGCCTACTCATATTCAATGATTTTATGAGAAAAACTCCACGTTTTTTTAATTCTCAAAATGGTCTCCGAATAAGGTGACCACCTCATATTCATTGTTTTTTTCAGGAAGTACCTCCAGTTTTTTTTTCATTAGAAAATAGTCTCAATATCGAGTGACCTCCTCATATTGAGTGTGTCCTAGAAAAACTCCATGTTTTATTTCTGAAAATGGTCTCAATATCGATTGGCCTACTCATATTCAATGATTTGATGAGAAAAACTCCATGTTTTTTTAATTCTAAAAATGGTCTCCGAATAAGGTAACCACCTCATATTCATTGTTTTTTTCAGGAAGTACCTGCAGTTTTTTTTTCATTAGAAAATAGTCTCAATATCGGGTGACCTGCTCATATTGAGTGTTTCCTAGAAAAACTCCATGTTTTATTTCTGAAAAGGGTCTCAATATCGATTGGCCTACTCATATTCAATGATTTTATAAGAACAACTCGATGTTTTTTTAATTTTAAAAATGGTCTCCGAATAAGGTGACCACCTCATATTCATAGTTTTTTCCAGGAAATACAAGCAGTTTTTTTTCTTTAGAAAATAGTCTCAATATCGGGTGACCTGCGCATATTGAGTGTTTCCTACAAAAACTCCATGTTTTATTTCTGAAGATGGTCTCAATATCGATTGCCTACTCATATTCAATGATTTTATAAGAAAAACTCCACGTTTTTTTAATTCTAAAAATGGTCTCAGAATAAGGTGACCACCTCATATTCATTGTTTTTTTTGAGGAAGTACCTTCAGTTTTTTTTTCATCAGAAAATAGTCTCAATGTCGGGTGACCATGTTTTATTTCTGAACATGGTCTCAATATCGGGTGACCTACTAATATTCAATGATTTTATAAGAAAAACTCCACGTTTTTTGAATTTTAAAAATGGTCTCCGAATAAGCTGACCAGCTCATATTCATTGTTTTTTCCAAGAAATACCGGCAGTTTTTTTTTCATTAGAAAATAGTCTCAATATCGGGTGACCTGCTCATATTGAGTGTTTCCTAGAAAAACTCCATGTTTTATTTCTGAAAATGGTCTCAATATCGATTGGCCTACTCATATTCAATGATTTTATGAGAAAAACTCCACGTTTTTTTAATTCTCAAAATGGTCTCCGAATAAGGTGACCACCTCATATTCATTGTTTTTTTCAGGAAGTACCTCCAGTTTTTTTTTCATTAGAAAATAGTCTCAATATCGAGTGACCTCCTCATATTGAGTGTGTCCTAGAAAAACTCCATGTTTTATTTCTGAAAATGGTCTCAATATCGATTGGCCTACTCATATTCAATGATTTGATGAGAAAAACTCCACGTTTTTTTAATTCTAAAAATGGTCTCCGAATAAGGTAACCACCTCATATTCATTGTTTTTTTCAGGAAGTACCTGCAGTTTTTTTTTCATTAGAAAATAGTCTCAATATCGGGTGACCTGCTCATATTGAGTGTTTCCTAGAAAAACTCCATGTTTTATTTCTGAAAATGGTCTCAATATCGATTGGCCTACTCATATTCAATGATTTTATAAGAACAACTCGATGTTTTTTTAATTTTAAAAATGGTCTCCGAATAAGGTGACCACCTCATATTCATAGTTTTTTCCAGGAAATACAAGCAGTTTTTTTTCTTTAGAAAATAGTCTCAATATCGGGTGACCTGCGCATATTGAGTGTTTCCTACAAAAACTCCATGTTTTATTTCTGAAGATGGTCTCAATATTGATTGCCTACTCATATTCAATGAATTTATAAGAAAAACTCCACGTTTTTTTAATTCTGAAAACGGTCTCAGAATAAGGTGACCACCTCATATTCATTGTTTTTTACAGGAAATACCTTCAGCTTTTTCTTTCTTCAGAAAAGGGTCTCAATATCGGGTGACCATGTTTTATTTCTGAACATGGTCTCAATATCGGGTGACCTACTAATATTCAATGATTTTATAAGAAAAACTCCACGTTTTTTGAATTTTAAAAATGGTCTCCGAATAAGCTGACCAGCTCATATTCATTGTTTTTTCCAAGAAATACCGGCAGTTTTTTTTTCATTAGAAAATAGTCTCAATATCGGGTGACCTGCTCATATTGAGTGTTTCCTAGAAAAACTCCATGTTTTATTTCTGAAAATGGTCTCAATATCGATTGGCCTACTCATATTCAATGATTTTATGAGAAAAACTCCACGTTTTTTTAATTCTCAAAATGGTCTCCGAATAAGGTGACCACCTCATATTCATTGTTTTTTTCAGGAAGTACCTCCCGTTTTTTTTTCATTAGAAAATAGTCTCAATATCGGGTGACCTGCTCATATTGAGGGTTTCCTAGAAAAACTCCATGTTTTATTTCTGAAAATGGTCTCAATATCGATTGGCCTACTCATATTCAATGATTTGATGAGAAAAACTCCACGTTTTTTTAATTCTAAAAATGGTCTCCGAATAAGGTGACCACCTCATATTCATTGTTTTTTTCAGGAAGTACCTCCCGTTTTTTTTTCATTAGAAAATAGTCTCAATATCGGGTGACCTGCTCATATTGAGTGTTTCCTAGAAAAACTCCATGTTTTATTTCTGAAAAGGGTCTCAATATCGATTGGCCTACTCATATTCAATGATTTTATAAGAACAACTCGATGTTTTTTTAATTTTAAAAATGGTCTCCGAATAAGGTGACCACCTCATATTCATAGTTTTTTCCAGGAAATACAAGCAGTTTTTTTTCTTTAGAAAATAGTCTCAATATCGGGTGACCTGCTCATATTAAGTGTTTCCTAGAAAAACTCCATGTTTTTTTTCTTAAAATGATCTGAGTATCGATTGACCAACTCATATTCAATGATTTTATAAGAAAAACTCCACGTTTTTTTAATTCTAAAAATGGTCTCAGAATAAGGTGACCACCTCATATTCATTGTTTTTTTTGAGGAAGTACCTTCAGTTTTTTTTTCATCAGAAAATAGTCTCAATGTCGGGTGACCATGTTTTATTTCTGAACATGGTCTCAATATCGGGTGACCTACTAATATTCAATGATTTTATAAGAAAAACTCCACGTTTTTTGAATTTTAAAAATGGTCTCCGAATAAGCTGACCAGCTCATATTCATTGTTTTTTCCAAGAAATACCGGCAGTTTTTTTTTCATTAGAAAATAGTCTCAATATCGGGTGACCTGCTCATATTGAGTGTTTCCTAGAAAAACTCCATGTTTTATTTCTGAAAATGGTCTCAATATCGATTGGCCTACTCATATTCAATGATTTTATGAGAAAAACTCCACGTTTTTTTAATTCTCAAAATGGTCTCCGAATAAGGTGACCACCTCATATTCATTGTTTTTTTCAGGAAGTACCTCCAGTTTTTTTTTCATTAGAAAATAGTCTCAATATCGAGTGACCTCCTCATATTGAGTGTGTCCTAGAAAAACTCCATGTTTTATTTCTGAAAATGGTCTCAATATCGATTGGCCTACTCATATTCAATGATTTGATGAGAAAAACTCCACGTTTTTTTAATTCTAAAAATGGTCTCCGAATAAGGTAACCACCTCATATTCATTGTTTTTTTCAGGAAGTACCTGCAGTTTTTTTTTCATTAGAAAATAGTCTCAATATCGGGTGACCTGCTCATATTGAGTGTTTCCTAGAAAAACTCCATGTTTTATTTCTGAAAAGGGTCTCAATATCGATTGGCCTACTCATATTCAATGATTTTATAAGAACAACTCGATGTTTTTTTAATTTTAAAAATGGTCTCCGAATAAGCTGACCACCTCATATTCATAGTTTTTTCCAGGAAATACAAGCAGTTTTTTTTCTTTAGAAAATAGTCTCAATATCGGGTGACCTGCGCATATTGAGTGTTTCCTACAAAAACCCCATGTTTTATTTCTGAAGATGGTCTCAATATCGATTGCCTACTCATATTCAATGATTTTATAAGAAAAACTCCACGTTTTTTTAATTCTAAAAATGGTCTCAGAATAAGGTGACCACCTCATATTCATTGTTTTTTTGAGGAAGTACCTTCAGTTTTTTTTTCATCAGAAAATAGTCTCAATGTCGGGTGACCATGTTTTATTTCTGAACATGGTCTCAATATCGGGTGACCTACTAATATTCAATGATTTTATAAGAAAAACTCCACGTTTTTTGAATTTTAAAAATGGTCTCCGAATAAGCTGACCAGCTCATATTCATTGTTTTTTCCAAGAAATACCGGCAGTTTTTTTTCATTAGAAAATAGTCTCAATATCGGGTGACCTGCTCATATTGAGTGTTTCCTAGAAAAACTCCATGTTTTATTTCTGAAAATGGTCTCAATATCGATTGGCCTACTCATATTCAATGATTTTATGAGAAAAACTCCACGTTTTTTTAATTCTCAAAATGGTCTCCGAATAAGGTGACCACCTCATATTCATTGTTTTTTTCAGGAAGTACCTCCAGTTTTTTTTTCATTAGAAAATAGTCTCAATATCGAGTGACCTCCTCATATTGAGTGTGTCCTAGAAAAACTCCATGTTTTATTTCTGAAAATGGTCTCAATATCGATTGGCCTACTCATATTCAATGATTTGATGAGAAAAACTCCACGTTTTTTTAATTCTAAAAATGGTCTCCGAATAAGGTAACCACCTCATATTCATTGTTTTTTTCAGGAAATACCTTCAGTTTTTTTTTTTTCATTAGAAAATAGTCTCAATATCGGGTGACCTGCTCATATTGAGTGTTTCCTAGAAAAACTCCATGTTTTATTTCTGAAAAGGGTCTCAATATCGATTGGCCTACTCATATTCAATGATTTTATAAGAACAACTCGATGTTTTTTTAATTTTAAAAATGGTCTCCGAATAAGGTGACCACCTCATATTCATAGTTTTTTCCAGGAAATACAAGCAGTTTTTTTTCTTTAGAAAATAGTCTCAATATCGGGTGACCTGCGCATATTGAGTGTTTCCTACAAAAACTCCATGTTTTATTTCTGAAGATGGTCTCAATATTGATTGCCTACTCATATTCAATGATTTTATAAGAAAAACTCCACGTTTTTTTAATTCTAAAAATGGTCTCAGAATAAGGTGACCACCTCATATTCATTGTTTTTTTGAGGAAGTACCTTCAGTTTTTTTTTCATCAGAAAATAGTCTCAATGTCGGGTGACCATGTTTTATTTCTGAACATGGTCTCAATATCGGGTGACCTACTAATATTCAATGATTTTATAAGAAAAACTCCACGGTTTTTGAATTTTAAAAATGGTCTCCGAATAAGCTGACCAGCTCATATTCATTGTTTTTTCCAAGAAATACCGGCAGTTTTTTTTCATTAGAAAATAGTCTCAATATCGGGTGACCTGCTCATATTGAGTGTTTCCTAGAAAAACTCCATGTTTTATTTCTGAAAATGGTCTCAATATCGATTGGCCTACTCATATTCAATGATTTTATGAGAAAAACTCCACGTTTTTTTAATTCTAAAAATGGTCTCCGAATAAGGTGACCACCTCATATTCATTGTTTTTTTCAGGAAGTACCTGCAGTTTTTTTTTCATTAGAAAATAGTCCCAATATCGGGTGACCTGCTCATATTGAGGGTTTCCTAGAAAAACTCCATGTTTTATTTCTGAAAATGGTCTCAATATCGATTGGCCTACTCATATTCAATGATTTGATGAGAAAAACTCCACGTTTTTTTAATTCTAAAAATGGTCTCCGAATAAGGTAACCACCTCATATTCATTGTTTTTTTCAGGAAGTACCTCCCGTTTTTTTTTCATTAGAAAATAGTCTCAATATCGGGTGACCTGCTCATATTGAGTGTTTCCTAGAAAAACTCCATGTTTTATTTCTGAAAAGGGTCTCAATATCGATTGGCCTACTCATATTCAATGATTTTATAAGAACAACTCGATGTTTTTTTAATTTTAAAAATGGTCTCCGAATAAGCTGACCACCTCATATTCATAGTTTTTTCCAGGAAATACAAGCAGTTTTTTTTCTTTAGAAAATAGTCTCAGTATCGGGTGACCTGCTCATATTGAGTGTTTCCTAGAAAAATTCAATGTTTTATTTCTGAAGATGGTCTCAATATCGATTGCCTCCTCATATTCAATGATTTTTTAAGAAAAACTCGATGTTTTTTTAATTCTAAAAATGGTCTCCGAATAAGGTGACCACCTCATATTCACTGTTTTTTTCGGGAAGTACCTGTTGTTTTTCTTTTCATTAGAAAATAGTCTCAATATCGGGTGACCATGTTTCATTTCTGAAAGTGGTCTCAATATCGGGTGACCTACTCATATTCAATGATTTTATAAGAAAAACTCGATGTTTTTTTAATTCTAAAAATGGTCTCCGAATAAGGTGACCACCTCATATTCACTGTTTTTTTCGGGAAGTACCTGTTGTTTTTCTTTTCATTAGAAAATAGTCTCAATATCGGGTGACCTGCTCATATTGAGTGTTTCCTAGAAAAACTCCATGTTTTATTTATGAAAATGGTCTCAATATCGATTGGCCTACTCATATTCAATGATTTTATAAGAAAAACTCCACGTTTTTTTAATTCTAAAAATGGTCTCCGAATAAGGTGACCACCTCATATTCATTGTTTTTTTCAGGAAGTACCTGCTGTTTTTTTTTTCATTAGAAAATAGTCTCAATATCGGGTGACCTACTAATATTCAATGATTTTATAAGAAAAAAACCATGTTTTATTTATGAAAATGGTCTCAATATCGATTGGCCTACTCATATTAAATGATTTTATTATAAAAACCCCACGCTTTTTTTATCATAAAAATGGTCTCCGAATAAGGTGACCACCTCATATTCATTGTTTTTTTCAGGAAGTACCTGCAGTTTTTTTTCATTAGAAAATAGTCTCAATATCGGGTGACCTGCTCATATTGAGTGTTTCCTAGAAAAACTCCATGTTTTATTTCTGAAAAGGGTCTCAATATCGATTGGCCTACTCATATTCAATGATTTTATAAGAACAACTCGATGTTTTTTTAATTTTAAAAATGGTCTCCGAATAAGGTGACCACCTCATATTCATAGTTTTTTCCAGGAAATACAAGCAGTTTTTTTTCTTTAGAAAATAGTCTCAATATCGGGTGACCTGCGCATATTGAGTGTTTCCTACAAAAACTCCATGTTTTATTTCTGAAGATGGTCTCAATATTGATTGCCTACTCATATTCAATGATTTTATAAGAAAAACTCCACGTTTTTTTAATTCTAAAAATGGTCTCGGAATAAGGTGACCACCTCATATTCATTGTTTTTTTTTTCAGGAAATACCTTCAGTTTTTTTTTCTTCAGAAAATAGTCTCAATATCGGGTGACCATGTTTTATTTCTGAAGATGGTCTCAATATTGATTGCCTACTCATATTCAATGATTTTATAAGAAAAACTCCACGGTTTTTGAATTTTAAAAATGGTCTCCGAATAAGCTGACCAGCTCATATTCATTGTTTTTTCCAAGAAATACCGGCAGTTTTTTTTCATTAGAAAATTGTCTCAATATCGGGTGACCTGCTCATATTGAGTGTTTCCTAGAAAAACTCCATGTTTTATTTCTTAAAATATTATCAATATCGATTGACCAACTCATATTCAATGATTTTATGAGAAAAACTCCACGTTTTTTTAATTCTCAAAATGGTCTCCGAATAAGGTGACCACCTCATATTCATTGTTTTTTTCAGGAAGTACCTCCAGTTTTTTTTTCATTAGAAAATAGTCTCAATATCGAGTGACCTCCTCATATTGAGTGTGTCCTAGAAAAACTCCATGTTTTATTTCTGAAAATGGTCTCAATATCGATTGGCCTACTCATATTCAATGATTTGATGAGAAAAACTCCACGTTTTTTTAATTCTAAAAATGGTCTCCGAATAAGGTAACCACCTCATATTCATTGTTTTTTTCAGGAAGTACCTGCAGTTTTTTTTTCATTAGAAAATAGTCTCAATATCGGGTGACCTGCTCATATTGAGTGTTTCCTAGAAAAACTCCATGTTTTATTTCTGAAAAGGGTCTCAATATCGATTGGCCTACTCATATTCAATGATTTTATAAGAACAACTCGATGTTTTTTTAATTTTAAAAATGGTCTCCGAATAAGGTGACCACCTCATATTCATAGTTTTTTCCAGGAAATACAAGCAGTTTTTTTTCTTTAGAAAATAGTCTCAATATCGGGTGACCTGCGCATATTGAGTGTTTCCTACAAAAACTCCATGTTTTATTTCTGAAGATGGTCTCAATATTGATTGCCTACTCATATTCAATGATTTTATAAGAAAAACTCCACGTTTTTTTAATTCTAAAAATGGTCTCAGAATAAGGTGACCACCTCATATTCATTGTTTTTTTGAGGAAGTACCTTCAGTTTTTTTTTCATCAGAAAATAGTCTCAATGTCGGGTGACCATGTTTTATTTCTGAACATGGTCTCAATATCGGGTGACCTACTAATATTCAATGATTTTATAAGAAAAACTCCACGGTTTTTGAATTTTAAAAATGGTCTCCGAATAAGCTGACCAGCTCATATTCATTGTTTTTTCCAAGAAATACCGGCAGTTTTTTTTCATTAGAAAATTGTCTCAATATCGGGTGACCTGCTCATATTGAGTGTTTCCTAGAAAAACTCCATGTTTTATTTCTGAAAATGGTCTCAATATCGATTGGCCTACTCATATTCAATGATTTTATGAGAAAAACTCCACGTTTTTTTAATTCTCAAAATGGTCTCCGAATAAGGTGACCACCTCATATTCATTGTTTTTTTCAGGAAGTACCTCCAGTTTTTTTTTCATTAGAAAATAGTCTCAATATCGAGTGACCTCCTCATATTGAGTGTGTCCTAGAAAAACTCCATGTTTTATTTCTGAAAATGGTCTCAATATCGATTGGCCTACTCATATTCAATGATTTGATGAGAAAAACTCCACGTTTTTTTAATTCTAAAAATGGTCTCAGAATAAGGTAACCACCTCATATTCATTGTTTTTTTCAGGAAGTACCTGCAGTTTTTTTTTTCATTAGAAAATAGTCTCAATATCGGGTGACCTGCTCATATTGAGTGTTTCCTAGAAAAACTCCATGTTTTATTTCTGAAAAGGGTCTCAATATCGATTGGCCTACTCATATTCAATGATTTTATAAGAACAACTCGATGTTTTTTTAATTTTAAAAATGGTCTCCGAATAAGGTGACCACCTCATATTCATAGTTTTTTCCAGGAAATACAAGCAGTTTTTTTTCTTTAGAAATTTGTCTCAATATCGGGTGACCTGCTCATATTAAGTGTTTCGTAGAAAAACTCCATATTTTTTTTGAAAAAATGAACTCAATATCGATTGGCCAACACATATTCAATGATTTTATAAGAAAAACTCCACGTTTGTTTCCTACTAAAAATGGTCTCAGAATAAGGTGAGCACCTCATATTCATTGTTTTTTTCATGGAATACCTTCAGTTTCTTTTTCTTTAGAAATTTGTCTCAATATCGGGTGACCATGTTTTATTTCTGAACATGGTCTCAATATCGGGTGACCTACTAATATTCAATGATTTTATAAGAAAAACTCCACGTTTTTTTAATTTTAAAAATGGTCTCCGAATAAGCTGACCACCTCATATTCATTGTTTTTTTTCAGGAAATACCTGCAGTTTTTCTTCTTTAGAAAATAGTCTCAATATCGGGTGACCTGCTCATATTGAGTGTTTCCTAGAAAAACTCCATGTTTTATTTCTGAAAATGATCTAAATATCGATTGGCCTACTCATATTCAATGATTTTATAAGAAAAACACCACGTTTTTTTAATTCTAAAAATGGTCTCCGAATAAGGTGACCACCTCATATTCATTGTTTTTTTCATGAAGTACCTGTAGTTTTTTTTTTCATTAGAAAATAGTGTCAATATCGGGTGACCTGCTCATATTGAGTGGTTCCTAGCAAAACTCGATGTTTTATTTGTGAAAATGGTCTCAATATCGATTGACCTACTCATATTCAGTGATCGTATAAGAAAAACTCCACGTTTTTGTAATTTTAAAAATGGTCTCCGAATAAGCTGACCGTGTAACTAGCGTAAAATTCGTAACCGTATAAGTGTACTGATCGGGATAATTATATTCGTACGTATGTATATAGTGTATAGGGTACGTACGTGACAATCTATAACCAGGTAAAAATATGTACTAGAATATATGGTATGTACGTAATGGGCGTTTATGTACGTGAATGTTGGGATTAATTAATGTACGTAAAAATTTAGGAAAAATAATTTTAGATTAATTAATTAGTAAATCCTTTGTATATGTAATAAGTATAAATTATAGTATGTAAAATGATGATAGCCAAAAATAATAATAATAATAATAATAAAACAATATATATATATATATATATATAAATATATAAATTGGGTGGAAATTCATAGAACCTAACTAAATGAATTGCCTTGAAATCCATCATAATTTAAGCCTAATTTAACTTTGCATTTCACCATAACTCATTGACACATGGCATAAGCATTAAATGTAAGAGATATTTAAGTAAAAGAAAATTGTGGGATGAGGATGCATTTTGATGCATCCCGTAACTTTACAAAAAGAGGGAAAGAAAGAGTGAAAGAGAAGGGAGAAAGGGAAGAAGAAGAAGGGAAAAGATAGGAAAAGCTAAAAAGATTTTAGGGAAAACTTAATCTAAAGTAAGTAGGTTTCATTTCATTTTTGTTTTGTTCATGCTTTCCATTTTTATGAGTTGTTTAATTAATGTAAAATGTGATTATGATGTTTTGTAATGATTTTGAACTCTTGATGTTTGATGATGGATGGTTAAGCATGCATGATGAGAAGTGTGCTTAGTGTGAAAATTCTGGATTTCTTTTAGGGATGGAGAAAAACCGAAATTGGGGTGAATTATTTCGGGATCTTAGAGTGAGTTTTAGGAAAAATGCAAAGCATGAAAGTTGTTGATATATGTGTCTACTACATCCCTGTGAAATTTCGTGATTTGTAGAAAAATAGATATGGAGTTATGACTGATATGACATGGGTTGCTCAAATGGACACCTGCTGGAAAAATATTTCCTTCCAAAACTCGTGTGATTTATTTCGGGTTCTTAGAGTGATGTTTAGGAAGAATGCAAAGAATAAAAGTTGTTTATATATGTGTCTACTACATCCCTTTAAACTTTAGTGATTTTTGGAAATATATATATGGAATTATGACTGAATTAGTGGAGCTTGTTCGAATGGATACCTGCTGGAAAAATATTTTCCTTCCGAAATTGTGTGTGAATTATTTCGAGATCTTAGAGTGATTGTTAGGAAAAATGCAAATAATTAAAGTTGTTGATCTATATGTCTACTATTTCTCCTTAAAATTTAGTAATTTTTAGATATATATTTAAGAAACTATGACCAAATTGGTATGGGTTATTTAGGCATACCATTGCTGGAAAAATTTATAGAATTAAGTGGGCTAGATTAAATAAGATGAAATTGAATAAAGCCAATGGACTTAGGACAAAGTCATTGGAACTAAGATAAAGTTAATAAACTTGGATCAAGCTAATGGGCCTAGAATAAATTAAATGGACTTGGACTACAAATAAAAAGTTTGGTTTTAAAAATAGATGGGCTAAGATTAAAAGAAATGAGCTTGGACAAAAACAAGTGGAAAAAAATAAAATAAAATAAAATAAAATAAATAAAAAAATAAAAATAAAAAGGGAGTTGAGAACAAAATAAATAGATATATAATAATAAATAAATAAGGGAAATATTTAGATCTTAATATTAATAGAATTAATGAACAATATTAATGAGCGGACGTCGTGTTCCCGCTATGAGTACCATGATTGGTATGTGAACGATGGGTGAATCCCGAGTGTGAGTTGGACCGTGAGTATGGCTTGAGAAATAAGAATTGATAACCGAGTTTGTTTGAATATGATTAAACATGTCATCACATGCATCATGTGCATTGGGGGAAATTAATTTGAGATAATTCATTGAGTATTGAATTGACACGGTTCGATAACCGAATTGAGTGGAATGGGTAATAGCAAGGAATCCATAGTGCGAGCTCTATTTACTAACACCGTTAAGCGAGGGATAATTCCGCTAACCGTGTGCTACAACGAGGGATAATGCCGTTGTGAGCAGTAGGTGATATTGAGATCACTGAGAGAAAGTAATAGAGCAGTAGGTGATAACATGATCACCGAGTGATAGTGCGCACGGACTTGCATATACCTAGGGTACCCGGATTAAAATAGATGAAAATGTGGGAAACACAAAAGCATTGCATATCACGTGCATCACCCTACTTACTGAGCTTTGGCTCATTCTGTTATTGTATTTGTGTGTTGTTCAGGCAAGGGTAAGGTTACGCTGATCGAGGATGCTACCGGTTCTCGCTAAAAGAGGCTCATGTGTCACTGATAAAAATTAGGAATATCTTTTGTAAAAAAAAAAAGTACGAGCCTAATTTGTAAATTAAATATCTAGGCATTTTGAGTATTTTGTAAATTATAGAATTGTTCTAAGGATGTTGTAAATTATCCCGTACGTTTTCACCAGTGTAGTTATTTATGTATTTTGTTGTTTATGATGGAGGAAATAGGGGACTTAGTCCCAACAGTGTGGCGAACCTGGTCACGCCAGTTAGGTAACTGGCAAGGGAGCTAGGGGCGTCACATTTAGTGGTATCAGAGCTTAGGTTTAGTAAGTTGGGTAGAGTCCTAAGTGTCACATGAGCCCGAGAACCAGTACACTCTTCGACGGTAAATAAATAAATAAATTCCTGATTTATTTCCTGTTTGGTTCAATAACTATATATGATTGTTGTATATGTTTTGTGTTGTTATACAATTATACACCGTAAAATAATGACAATTATAAATATTCGCGTTGTAGATGCCGTATATACGACGCGTACCCCAGGTTGCGAGGACCCGTAGGCAGAGGGTCACTCTAGCTGCTTATTGGGTGGAACTAAATAACCTTGTTATGACACCGGATCAGGACATAGTTACTCACGTGACTAGAGTACATAATTTGATTCAGCAGATAGTATTTGTTGATGCCAGTTTTACCCAGTACCGCAACCACGATTATATGCGGATGACTTTACGCAGGACTCTCCTACCCAGGGATCAGCAGTTGTTGGATGAGGTATGGGAGGGTCAAATCAACCAAAATTATTATCGGAACATAATCCGAGCCTTCTTACCAATCCAGATTAGACGGACCCTCAATAGGATGATGTATAATTGGGGTCTACCTATGGAGATTGCTCGTGAGATCGGACATATTGCATCAGTTGATGCTATCGATTGGTGGAGGGTAGAGGGCGCCTTTCCACGACGCGTCCGATGCATATTCTGACCTATGAGCCGCACTACTAAGAAAAGTATGATGTAGTAGCATCCGTACCCTTTTGATATGAATAGGAATACCTTTTTTGGTTATAATTATGGTACGAAAACCCTTAGGAGTTGATGTGCTTATAGAAGCCGATTTTGTATGAAATGCTTAATATATATATGAAAAATATATAAATTTTCATATATATATATATATCTGAATGACTTTTGTTATATATTGCATATGATAAGAAAGGTTATCGATATCATAACTAACCTAGATATAACATGACATGTATAAAGCTAAACCATGCCGCCAAGAAGGAACCCGGTGCGAGAAGGAGGAGAAGGAATCTCCAATGATAACAATGTAAACCAACAAGATGCATTGAATCGTATGTTGGACATACTGCAGCAACAACAACAGGCAATACAACAACAACAACAAACTCATACGGAACAGATGGAACAACTTCTGGCTATGCGCCAACAACCTCCACCTCCGTCGCCTCAGCATAGGAATGACGCCGTGGAGAGATTCCGCAAAATGAATCCTCAAGAATTCTCTGGAGGTGTTAACCCAATGAAAGCAGAAGAGTGGATTAAATCCTTGGAGGCAATATTTGAGTATCTACACTTCAATGATAACGAAAGAGTGTCGTGTGCTATCTTCATGCTAACCACAGATGCCCGCACCTGGTGGGAAAGTGCACGAGTAACAGTTAATGTACCCACTTTAACCTGGGAGAAGTTTAAGGAAATGTTTTACAACAAGTATTTCACTGCTGATGTAAAGGCTAGGAAGATTCAGGACTTTCTAGAATTGAAGCAAAATGGAATGTCAGTAGGAGAATATGTACGAAGATTTGAACAAGGGTGTCGATTTGTTCCATTCATTGCCGAGGATGAAAACTTGAAAAAGAATCGGTTTTTAACAGGACTGAACCCGAGAGTCCGAAGTATGGTACGGATGTCTGCTGCTAATACTTTTTCAGAAATGGTAGACAAAGCACTGCTAGCTGACGAGGATCAGAAAGAGATTTCAAAGGAGATACAACAGAAAAGGCAAACATTTAAATCTGGAACTTCCTCTGGGCCATTAAGACGAGCCTTGCCAAGAAACTTCAACCGAAGCGGTGGTCCAGGAAGTGCACGAGCTGTCAGACCAACACCATATACCCCAAGGTTATTACCAGGTAGTCAACCAAGACCAATGTTGGGTAACCAACCTCGGTGCAATAAATGTGGGAGGTTTCACACTGGGGAGTGTCCACCGGATTTGAGAACTTGCTTTATCTGTCACAAGCAAGGGCACATAGCCTCTAACTGTCCCCAAGTATAGAAACGAGGACCGGGAAGAGTACCTGCCCGGGTGTATACGATGACTCAAGAGGAGGCTGACCGGAAGGACTCGATAGTGATTTGTGGTAATGTCTCACTCCTTGGCTTGGTTACTTATGTTTTGATTGATTCTGGTGCTACTCATTCATTCATATCAAAAACATTGGTAGAAAGCTTAGGTATTAAACCCGAAACATTGGCAGTAGGATATCTGATAGTAGTCCCTTCTGGAGAGTATATGGAGTCGACAAGCCTAGTAAAACAGTGTCCAATACAGATTGAGGATAGGAGTTTGGAGGCAAATTTGATAGTACTGGACCTTCAAGATTTTGACTTGATTCTAGGAATGGATTGGTTATCGAAGTACGGTGCCCATATCGATTGTCGAGGTAAGAGAGTAGTTTTTAATCTACTTGGAGGTGAGCAGTTAGAATTTAAGGCTGATATGAAGTTTCATCCAATACCGATCATCTCAGCTATAAAAGCTCGAAAGATGCTAGGAAAGGGGTGTACAGGGTACCTAGCACATGTGCTGGATAGTCAGGTAGAGCAAGAGTCGAAGTCGGAAGATATAAAGGTTGTACAGGAGTATTTAGATGTGTTCCCAGAAAGTTTGACTACGTTGCCACTGGAGAGAGAGGTGGAATTTGAGATTGAATTAGAACCGGGCACGACTCCAATTTCTAAGACTCCCTACAGGATGGCTCTAGTGGAGTTGAAGGAGTTAAAGGTGCAACTACAAGATTTACTGGATAAGGGATTCATACGCCCTAGTTCCTCGCCATGGGGAGCTCCAGTACTGTTTGTGAAGAAGGATGATAGTTTGCGGTTATGCATTGACTATCGAGAGTTGAATCGGGTGACAATTAAAAATAGGTATCCATTGCCCCGAATTGATGACTTATTCGACCAATTGCAAGGTGCGATGGTGTTCTCCAAGATAGATCTGCAATCAGGATATCACCAGCTGAGAGTAAGATCGGAAGATGTGAAGAAGACAGCTTTCAGAACGAGATACGGCCACTACGAATTCCTAGTAATGCCGTTTGGATTGGCTAATGCTCCAGCCGTCTTTATGGACTTGATGAATCGAGTCTTTAAAGGATTCTTGGATAAATTTATCATTGTATTCATCGATGATATTCTGGTTTATTCTCGAAGCCATGAGGAGCATAGGGAACATTTAAGAGCTACCTTACAGCTATTAAGGGAGCAGCAATTGTACGCCAAATTCAAGAAATGTGAATTTTGGCTAAAGCAAGTTGCTTTTCTTGGCCATGTGGTGACAAAAGAGGGTATAGCAGTAGATCCGAGAAAAGTAGAGGCTATCCAAAACTGGCCTACTCTAAAGAACGTGAAAGAGGTACGAAGTTTCTTAGGGCTAGCTGGTTACTACCGAAGATTTGTGGAGGGCTTCTCTAAGATAGCCAGGCCTCTTACTAACTTGATGAAAAAGAATGCCAAGTTTCAGTGGACGGATGCTTGTGATAAGAGTTTTCAAGAATTAAAGCAAAGACTAGTCACCGCCCCAGTGCTAACCATTCCGTCTGAAAGTGGAAACTTCGTGGTATATAGTGATGCTTCTAAAAATGGGCTAGGAGCGGTGTTGATGCAGAATGGAAGAGTAATAGCCTATGCATCGCGGCAGCTGAAAGAATACGAACGGAATTATCCAACACATGATCTGGAATTAGCGGCGGTAGTATTTGCCTTAAAAATATGGAGACATTACTTATACGGAGAAAAGTGTGAGATATATACGGATCATAAAAGCTTACGATATATCTTCACACAAAAGGAGCTGAACATGAGGCAAAGAAGGTGGTTAGAGCTTGTAAAGGACTATGACTGTACAATCAACTACCACCCGGGAAAAGCCAACGTTGTTGCCGATGCTTTAAGTAGAAAATCAATGGCACCGATGCGATTAATTCAACAGCCGATAGCGAGGGACTTTCAAAGGCTGGAATTGGAAGTGATTCCTGTGGGCCACAAGAATATTATATCAGCTTTGATGGTCCAACCGACTCTGCAGGAGAGAATCAAGATGGAGCAACAGAAGGATGTAAAGCTGACTGAAATAAAACAGAGTATAGAGGCTGGGAAAAAGTCTAATTTTACGATGGATGAAAAAGGCGTAATCAAATTTAAGGGAAGGTTGTGTGTTCCCTCGGTGAAGGACTTGAAGGAAGAGATATTAAGGGAAGCACATGCAACTCCATACTCGATACACCCAGGAAGCACAAAAATGTATCGGGATTTACAAAAATGTTATTGGTGGTCTGGAATGAAGAGCGACGTGGCAAATCATGTAGCAAGATGTCAGATTTGTCAACAAGTGAAAGCGGAGCACCAAAGACCTTCGGGAACATTAAAACCACTAGCAATTCCAGAATGGAAATGGGAGCATGTAACTATGGATTTTGTCATGGGATTGCCAAGGTCGGAGAAGGGGTCTGATGCTATTTGGGTGATTGTGGATAGGTTAACCAAGTCAGCTCATTTTCTTCCAGTTAAGACCACCTATAATCTGAACCAGCTTGCCCAGTTGTACATTGATGAGATTGTAAGATTACATGGGATTCCAATCTCAATTGTATCTGATCGAGATCCAAGGTTCACTTCTGTGTTTTGGAAGAGTCTGCATAAAGCCTTGGGCATGAAGCTAAACTTCAGCACAGCTTATCATCCGCAAACTGACGGGCAATCCGAACGAGTAATTCAGATTTTAGAAGACATGTTGCGAGCATGTGTTCTAGATTGGTCCGGAAAATGGGAGAAATATGTAAGCTTAGCCGAATTTGCGTATAACAATAGCTACCAAGTTTCAATCGGAATGGCTCCGTATGAAGCTTTGTATGGACGTCGATGTAGATCTCCCGTGCATTGGGATGAAGTAGGAGAAAGAAAGTTGCTGGGACCAGAGTTGGTGCAACAAACAGCTGAAGCAGTGGATAAAATCCGTCAACGATTAAAAACGGCTCAAAGCAGACAAAAGCTAAGCCGACAGGAGACAAAGGGATCTAGAATTTGAAATTGGTGACTATGTGTTCCTAAAGGTTTAACCGATGAAAGGTGTGCTGCGATTCGAAAAGAAAGGAAAGCTGAGTCCTCGATACATTGGGCCATTCGAGATACTGGATCGAGTAGGCGATAAGGCATATCGCCTGTTGCTACCATCATCCTTAGCGGGTGTGCATAATGTGTTTCATGTATCTATGCTAAGGAAGTGCATTGGAGAGCCTAGCCAAATTTTGGAGACAGACATACCAAACCTTACTCCTGACTTGACATATGAAGAGAGACCAGTCCAGATTTTGGATAGTCAAGTCAAACAGTTGAAGCACAAGGAAATTAGGCTAGTTAAAGTTATGTGGGAGAATCACGATCGCGAAGAAATGACCTGGGAGCTGGAGGATGAGATGAGAGAAAAATACTCGATATTATTCGAATAGGTCAATTTCGAGGACGAAATTTCTTTTAAGGAGGGGAGAAATGTAACTAGCATAAAATTCGTAACCGTATAAGTGTACTGATCGGGATAATTATATTCGTACGTATGTATATAGTGTATAGGGTACGTACGTGACAATCTGTAACCAGGTAAAAATATGTACTAGAATATATGGTATGTACGTAATGGGCGTTTATGTACGTGAATGTTGGGATTAATTAATGTACGTAAAAATTTAGGAAAAATAATTTTAGATTAATTAATTAGTAAATCCTTTGTATATGTAATAAGTATAAATTATAGTATGTAAAATGATGATAGCCAAAAATAATAATAATAATAATAATAAAACAATATATATATATATATATAAATATATAAATTGGGTGGAAATTCATAGAACCTAACTAAATGAATTGCCTTGAAATCCATCATAATTTAAGCCTAATTTAACTTTGCATTTCACCATAACTCATTGACACATGGCATAAGCATTAAATGTAAGAGATATTTAAGTAAAAGAAAATTGTGGGATGAGGATGCATTTTGATGCATCCCGTAACTTTACAAAAAGAGGGAAAGAAAGAGTGAAAGAGAAGGGAGAAAGGGAAGAAGAAGAAGGGAAAAGATAGGAAAAGCTAAAAAGATTTTAGGGAAAACTTAATCTAAAGTAAGTAGGTTTCATTTCATTTTTGTTTTGTTCATGCTTTCCATTTTTATGAGTTGTTTAATTAATGTAAAATGTGATTATGATGTTTTGTAATGATTTTGAACTCTTGATGTTTGATGATGGATGGTTAAGCATGCATGATGAGAAGTGTGCTTAGTGTGAAAATTCTGGATTTCTTTTAGGGATGGAGAAAAACCGAAATTGGGGTGAATTATTTCGGGATCTTAGAGTGAGTTTTAGGAAAAATGCAAAGCATGAAAGTTGTTGATATATGTGTCTACTACATCCCTGTGAAATTTCGTGATTTGTAGAAAAATAGATATGGAGTTATGACTGATATGACATGGGTTGCTCAAATGGACACCTGCTGGAAAAATATTTCCTTCCAAAACTCGTGTGATTTATTTCGGGTTCTTAGAGTGATGTTTAGGAAGAATGCAAAGAATAAAAGTTGTTTATATATGTGTCTACTACATCCCTTTAAACTTTAGTGATTTTTGGAAATATATATATGGAATTATGACTGAATTAGTGGAGCTTGTTTGAATGGATACCTGCTGGAAAAATATTTTCCTTCCGAAATTGTGTGTGAATTATTTCGAGATCTTAGAGTGATTGTTAGGAAAAAATGCAAATAATTAAAGTTGTTGATCTATATGTCTACTATTTCTCCTTAAAATTTAGTAATTTTTAGATATATATTTAAGAAACTATGACCAAATTGGTATGGGTTATTTAGGCATACCATTGCTGGAAAAATTTATAGAATTAAGTGGGCTAGATTAAATAAGATGAAATTGAATAAAGCCAATGGACTTAGGACAAAGTCATTGGAACTAAGATAAAGTTAATAAACTTGGATCAAGCTAATGGGCCTAGAATAAATTAAATGGACTTGGACTACAAATAAAAAGTTTGGTTTTAAAAATAGATGGGCTAAGATTAAAAGAAATGAGCTTGGACAAAAACAAGTGGAAAAAAATAAAATAAAATAAAATAAAATAAATAAAAAAATAAAAATAAAAAGGGAGTTGAGAACAAAATAAATAGATATATAATAATAAATAAATAAGGGAAATATTTAGATCTTAATATTAATAGAATTAATGAACAATATTAATGAGCGGACGTCGTGTTCCCGCTATGAGTACCATGATTGGTATGTGAACGATGGGTGAATCCCGAGTGTGAGTTGGACCGTGAGTATGGCTTGAGAAATAAGAATTGATAACCGAGTTTGTTTGAATATGATTAAACATGTCATCACATGCATCATGTGCATTGGGGGAAATTAATTTGAGATAATTCATTGAGTATTGAATTGACACGGTTCGATAACCGAATTGAGTGGAATGGGTAATAGCAAGGAATCCATAGTGCGAGCTCTATTTACTAACACTGTTAAGCGAGGGATAATTCCGCTAACCGTGTGCTACAACGAGGGATAATGCCGTTGTGAGCAGTAGGTGATATTGAGATCACTGAGAGAAAGTAATAGAGCAGTAGGTGATAACATGATCACCGAGTGATAGTGCGCACGGACTTGCACATACCTAGGATACCCGGATTAAAATAGATGAAAATGTGGGAAACACAAAAGCATTGCATATCACGTGCATCGCCCTACTTACTGAGCTTTGGCTCATTCTGTTATTGTATTTGTGTGTTGTTCAGGCAAGGGTAAGGTTAAGCTGATCGAGGATGCTACCGGTTCTCGCTAAAAGAGGCTCATGTGTCACTAATAAAAATTAGGAATATCTTTTGTGAAAAAAAAAAGTACGAGCCTAATTTGTAAATTAAATATCTAGGCATTTTGAGTATTTTGTAAATTATAGAATTGTTCTAAGGATGTTGTAAATTATCCCGTACGTTTTCACCAGTGTAGTTATTTATGTATTTTGTTGTTTATGATGGAGGAAATAGGGGACTTAGTCCCAACAGTGTGGCGAACCTGGTCACGCCAGTTAGGTAACTGGCAAGGGAGCTAGGGGCGTCACATTTAGTGGTATCAGAGCTTAGGTTTAGTAAGTTGGGTAGAGTCCTAAGTGTCACATGAGCCCGAGAACCAGTACACTCTTCGACGGTAAATAAATAAATAAATTCCTGATTTATTTCCTGTTTGGTTCAATAACTATATATGATTGTTGTATATGTTTTGTGTTGTTATACAATTATACACCGTAAAATAATGACAATTATAAATATTCGCGTTGTAGATGCCGTATATACGACGCGTACCCCAGGTTGCGAGGACCCGTAGGCAGAGGGTCACTCTAGCTGCTTATTGGGTGGAACTAAATAACCTTGTTATGACACCGGATCAGGACATAGTTACTCACGTGACTAGAGTACATAATTTGATTCAGCAGATAGTATTTGCTGATGCCAGTTTTACCCAGTACCGCAACCAGGATTATATGCGGATGACTTTACGCAGAACTCTCCTACCCAGGGATCAGCAGTTGCTGGATGAGGTATGGGAGGGTCAAATCAACCAAAATTGTTATCGGAACATAATCCGAGCCTTCTTACCAATCCAGATTAGACGGACCCTCAATAGGATGATGTATAATTGGGGTCTACCTGTGGAGATTGCTCGTGAGATCGGACATATTGCATCAGTTGATGCTATCGATTGGTGGAGGGTAGAGGGCGCCTTTCCACGACGCGTCCGATGCATATTCTGACCTATGAGCCGCACTACTAAGAAAAGTATGATGTAGTAGCATCCGTACCCTTTTGATATGAATAGGAATACCTTTTTTGGTTATAATTATGGTACGAAAACCCTTAGGAGTTGATGTGCTTATAGAAGCCGATTTTGTATGAAATGCTTAATATATATATGAAAAATATATAAATTTTCATATATATATATATCTGAATGACTTTTGTTATATATTGCATATGATAAGAAAGGTTATCGATATCATAACTAACCTAGATATAACATGACATGTATAAAGCTAAACCATGCCGCCAAGAAGGAACCCGGTGCGAGAAGGAGGAGAAGGAATCTCCAATGATAACAATGTAAACCAACAAGATGCATTGAATCGTATGTTGGACATACTGCAGCAACAACAACAGGCAATACAACAACAACAACAAACTCATACGGAACAGATGGAACAACTTCTGGCTATGCGCCAACAACCTCCACCTCCGTCGCCTCAGCATAGGAATGACGCCGTGGAGAGATTCCGCAAAATGAATCCTCAAGAATTCTCTGGAGGTGTTAACCCAATGAAAGCAGAAGAGTGGATTAAATCCTTGGAGGCAATATTTGAGTATCTACACTTCAATGATAACGAAAGAGTGTCGTGTGCTATCTTCATGCTAACCACAGATGCCCGCACCTGGTGGGAAAGTGCACGAGTAACAGTTAATGTACCCACTTTAACCTGGGAGAAGTTTAAGGAAATGTTTTACAACAAGTATTTCACTGCTGATGTAAAGGCTAGGAAGATTCAGGACTTTCTAGAATTGAAGCAAAATGGAGTGTCGGTAGGAGAATATGTACGAAGATTTGAACAAGGGTGTCGATTTGTTCCATTCATTGCCGAGGATGAAAACTTGAAAAAGAATCGGTTTTTAACAGGATTGAACCCGAGAGTCCGAAGTATGGTACGGATGTCTGCTGCTAATACTTTTTCAGAAATGGTAGACAAAGCACTGCTAGCTGACGAGGATCAGAAAGAGATTTCAAAGGAGATACAACAGAAAAGGCAAACATTTAAATCTGGAACTTCCTCTGGGCCATTAAGACGAGCCTTGCCAAGAAACTTCAACCGAAGCGGTGGTCCAGGAAGTGCACGAGCTGTCAGACCAACACCATATACCCCAAGGTTATTACCAGGTAGTCAACCAAGACCAATGTTGGGTAACCAACCTCGGTGCAATAAATGTGGGAGGTTTCACACTGGGGAGTGTCCACCGGATTTGAGAACTTGCTTTATCTGTCACAAGCAAGGGCACATAGCCTCTAACTGTCCCCAAGTATAGAAACGAGGACCGGGAAGAGTACCTGCCCGGGTGTATACGATGACTCAAGAGGAGGCTGACCGGAAGGACTCGATAGTGATTTGTGGTAATGTCTCACTCCTTGGCTTGGTTACTTATGTTTTGATTGATTCTGGTGCTACTCATTCATTCATATCAAAAACATTGGTAGAAAGCTTAGGTATTAAACCCGAAACATTGGCAGTAGGATATCTGATAGTAGTCCCTTCTGGAGAGTATATGGAGTCGACAAGCCTAGTAAAACAATGTCCAATACAGATTGAGGATAGGAGTTTGGAGGCAAATTTGATAGTACTGGACCTTCAAGATTTTGACTTGATTCTAGGAATGGATTGGTTATCGAAGTACGGTGCCCATATCGATTGTCGAGGTAAGAGAGTAGTTTTTAATCTACTTGGAGGTGAGCAGTTTGAATTTAAGGTCGATATGAAGTTTCATCCAATACCGATCATCTCAACTATAAAAGCTCGAAAGATGCTAGGAAAGGGGTGTACAGGTACCTAGCACATGTGCTGGATAGTCGTAGAGCAAGAGTCGAAGTCGGAAGATATAAAGGTTGTACAGAGTATTTAGATGTGTTCCCAGAAAGTTTGACTACGTTGCCACTGGAGAGAGAGGTGGAATTTGAGATTGAATTAGAACCGGCCACGACTCCAATTTCTAAGACTCCCTACAGGATGGCTCTAGTGGAGTTGAAGGAGTTAAAGGTGCAACTACAAGATTTCTTGGATAAGGGATTCATACGCCCTAGTTCCTCGCCATGGGGAGCTCCAGTACTGTTTGTGAAGAAGGATGATAGTTTGCGGTTATGCATTGACTATCGAGAGTTGAATCGGGTGACAATTAAAAATAGGTATCCATTGCCCCGAATTGATGACTTATTCGACCAATTGCAAGGTGCGATGGTGTTCTCCAAGATAGATCTGCAATCAGGATATCACCAGCTGAGAGTAAGATCGGAAGATGTGAAGAAGACAGCTTTCAGAACGAGATACGGCCACTACGAATTCCTAGTAATGCCGTTTGGATTGGCTAATGCTCCAGCCGTCTTTATGGACTTGATGAATCGAGTCTTTAAAGGATTCTTGGATAAATTTATCATTGTATTCATCGATGATATTCTGGTTTATTCTTGAAGCCATGAGGAGCATAGGGAACATTTAAGAGCTACCTTACAGCTATTAAGGGAGCAGCAATTGTACGCCAAATTCAAGAAATGTGAATTTTGGCTAAAGCAAGTTGCTTTTCTTGGCCATGTGGTGACAAAAGAGGGTATAGCAGTAGATCCGAGAAAAGTAGAGGCTATCCAAAACTGGCCTACTCTAAAGAACGTGAAAGAGGTACGAAGTTTCTTAGGGCTAGCTGGTTACTACCGAAGATTTGTGGAGGGCTTCTCTAAGATAGCCAGGCCTCTTACTAACTTGATGAAAAAGAATGCCAAGTTTCAGTGGACGGATGCTTGTGATAAGAGTTTTCAAGAATTAAAGCAAAGACTAGTCACCGCCCCAGTGCTAACCATTCCGTCTGAAAGTGGAAACTTCGTGGTATATAGTGATGCTTCTAAAAATGGGCTAGGAGCGGTGTTGATGCAGAATGGAAGAGTAATAGCCTATGCATCGCGGCAGCTGAAAGAATACGAACGGAATTATCCAACACATGATCTGGAATTAGCGGCGGTAGTATTTGCCTTAAAAATATGGAGACATTACTTATACGGAGAAAAGTGTGAGATATATACGGATCATAAAAGCTTACGATATATCTTCACACAAAAGGAGCTGAACATGAGGCAAAGAAGGTGGTTAGAGCTTGTAAAGGACTATGACTGTACAATCAACTACCACCCGGGAAAAGCCAACGTTGTTGCCGATGCTTTAAGTAGAAAATCAATGGCACCGATGCGATTAATTCAACAGCCGATAGCGAGGGACTTTCAAAGGCTGGAATTGGAAGTGATTCCTGTGGGCCACAAGAATATTATATCAGCTTTGATGGTCCAACCGACTCTGCAGGAGAGAATCAAGATGGAGCAACAGAAGGATGTAAAGCTGACTGAAATAAAACAGAGTATAGAGGCTGGGAAAAAGTCTAATTTTACGATGGATGAAAAAGGCGTAATCAAATTTAAGGGAAGGTTGTGTGTTCCCTCGGTGAAGGACTTGAAGGAAGAGCTATTAAGGGAAGCACATGCAACTCCATACTCGATACACCCAGGAAGCACAAAAATGTATCGGGATTTACGAAAATGTTATTGGTGGCCTGGAATGAAGAAAGACGTGGCAAATCATGTAGCAAGATGTCAGATTTGTCAACAAGTGAAAGCGGAGCACCAAAGACCTTCGGGAACGTTAAAACCACTAGCAATTCCAGAATGGAAATGGGAGCATGTAACTATGGATTTTGTCATGGGATTGCCAAGGTCGGAGAAGGGGTCTGATGCTATTTGGGTGATTGTGGATAGGTTAACCAAGTCAGCTCATTTTCTTCCAGTTAAGACCACCTATAATCTGAACCAGCTTGCCCAGTTGTACATTGATGAGATTGTAAGATTACATGGGATTCCAATCTCAATTGTATCTGATCGAGATCCAAGGTTCACTTCTGTGTTTTGGAAGAGTCTGCATAAAGCCTTGGGCATGAAGCTAAACTTCAGCACAGCTTATCATCCGCAAACTGACGGGCAATCCGAACGAGTAATTCAGATTTTAGAAGACATGTTGCGAGCATGTGTTCTAGATTGGTCCGGAAAATGGGAGAAATATGTAAGCTTAGCCGAATTTGCGTATAACAATAGCTACCAAGCTTCAATCGGAATGGCTCCGTATGAAGCCTTGTATGGACGTCGATGTAGATCTCCCGTGCATTGGGATGAAGTAGGAGAAAGAAAGTTGCTGGGACCAGAGTTGGTGCAACAAACAGCTGAAGCAGTGGATAAAATCCGTCAATGATTAAAAACGGCTCAAAGCAGACAGAAAAGCTACGCCGACAGGAGACGAAGGGATCTAGAATTTGAAATCGGTGACTATGTGTTCCTAAGGGTTTCACCGATGAAAGGTGTGCTGCGATTCGGAAAGAAAGGAAAGCTGAGTCCCCGATACATTGGGCCATTCGAGATACTGGATCGAGTAGGCGATAAGGCATATCGCCTGTTGCTACCATCATCCTTAGCGGGTGTGCATAATGTGTTTCATGTATCTATGCTAAGGAAGTGCATTGGAGAGCCTAGCCAAATTTTGGAGACAGACATACCAAACCTTACTCCTGACTTGACATATGAAGAGAGACCAGTCCAGATTTTGGATAGTCAAGTCAAACAGTTGAAGCACAAGGAAATTAGGCTAGTTAAAGTTATGTGGGAGAATCACGATCGCGAAGAAATGACTTGGGAGCTGGAGGATGAGATGAGAGAAAAATACCCGATATTATTCGAATAGGTCAATTTCGAGGACGAAATTTCTTTTAAGGAGGGGAGAAATGTAACTAGCGTAAAATTCATAACCGTATAAGTGTATTGATCGGGATAATTATATTCGTACGTATGTATATAGTGTATAGGGTACGTACGTGACAATCTGTAACCAGGTAAAAATATGTACTAGAATATATGGTATGTACGTAATGGGCGTTTATGTACGTGAATGTTGGGATTAATTAATGTACGTAAAAATTTAGGAAAAATAATTTTAGATTAATTAATTAGTAAATCCTTTGTATATGTAATAAGTATAAATTATAGTATGTAAAATGATGATAGCCAAAAATAATAATAATAATAATAATAAAACAATATATATATATATATATATAAATATATAAATTGGGTGGAAATTCATAGAACCTAACTAAATGAATTGCCTTGAAATCCATCATAATTTAAGCCTAATTTAACTTTGCATTTCACCATAACTCATTGACACATGGCATAAGCATTAAATGTAAGAGATATTTAAGTAAAAGAAAATTGTGGGATGAGGATGCATTTTGATGCATCCCGTAACTTTACAAAAAGAGGGAAAGAAAGAGTGAAAGAGAAGGGAGAAAGGGAAGAAGAAGAAGGGAAAAGATAGGAAAAGCTAAAAAGATTTTAGGGAAAACTTAATCTAAAGTAAGTAGGTTTCATTTCATTTTTGTTTTGTTCATGCTTTCCATTTTTATGAGTTGTTTAATTAATGTAAAATGTGATTATGATGTTTTGTAATGATTTTGAACTCTTGATGTTTGATGATGGATGGTTAAGCATGCATGATGAGAAGTGTGCTTAGTGTGAAAATTCTGGATTTCTTTTAGGGATGGAGAAAAACCGAAATTGGGGTGAATTATTTCGGGATCTTAGAGTGAGTTTTAGGAAAAATGCAAAGCATGAAAGTTGTTGATATATGTGTCTACTACATCCCTGTGAAATTTCGTGATTTGTAGAAAAATAGATATGGAGTTATGACTGATATGACATGGGTTGCTCAAATGGACACCTGCTGGAAAAATATTTCCTTCCAAAACTCGTGTGATTTATTTCGGGTTCTTAGAGTGATGTTTAGGAAGAATGCAAAGAATAAAAGTTGTTTATATATGTGTCTACTACATCCCTTTAAACTTTAGTGATTTTTGGAAATATATATATGGAATTATGACTGAATTAGTGGAGCTTGTTTGAATGGATACCTGCTGGAAAAATATTTTCCTTCCGAAATTGTGTGTGAATTATTTCGAGATCTTAGAGTGATTGTTAGGAAAAAATGCAAATAATTAAAGTTGTTGATCTATATGTCTACTATTTCTCCTTAAAATTTAGTAATTTTTAGATATATATTTAAGAAACTATGACCAAATTGGTATGGGTTATTTAGGCATACCATTGCTGGAAAAATTTATAGAATTAAGTGGGCTAGATTAAATAAGATGAAATTGAATAAAGCCAATGGACTTAGGACAAAGTCATTGGAACTAAGATAAAGTTAATAAACTTGGATCAAGCTAATGGGCCTAGAATAAATTAAATGGACTTGGACTACAAATAAAAAGTTTGGTTTTAAAAATAGATGGGCTAAGATTAAAAGAAATGAGCTTGGACAAAAACAAGTGGAAAAAAAATAATAAAATAAATAAAAAAATAAAATAAAAAGGGAGTTGAGAACAAAATAAATAGATATATAATAATAAATAAATAAGGGAAATATTTAGATCTTAATATTAATGGAATTAATGAACAATATTAATGAGCGGACGTCGTGTTCCCGCTATGAGTACCATGATTGGTATGTGAACGATGGGTGAATCCCGAGTGTGAGTTGGACCGTGAGTATGGCTTGAGAAATAAGAATTGATAACCGAGTTTGTCTGAATATGATTAAACATGTCATCACGTGCATCATGTGCATTGGGGGAAATTAATTTGAGATAATTCATTGAGTATTGAATTGACACGGTTCGATAACCGAATTGAGTGGAATGGGTAATAGCAAGGAATCCATAGTGCGAGCTCTATTTACTAACACCGTTAAGCGAGGGATAATTCCGCTAACCGTGTGCTACAACGAGGGATAATGCCGTTGTGAGCAGTAGGTGATATTGAGATAACTGAGAGAAAGTAATAGAGCAGTAGGTGATAACATGATCACCAAGTGATAGTGCGCACGGACTTACACATACCTAGGATACCCGGATTAAAATAGATGAAAATGTGGGAAACACAAAAGCATTGCATATCACGTGCATCACCCTACTTACTGAGCTTTGGCTCATTCTGTTATTGTATTTGTGTGTTGTTCAGGCAAAGGTAAGGTTAAGCTGATCGAGGATGCTACCGGTTCTCGCTAAAAGAGGCTCATGTGTCACTAATAAAAATTAGGAATATCTTTTGTGAAAAAAAAAGTACGAGCCTAATTTGTAAATTAAATATCTAGGCATTTTGAGTATTTTGTAAATTATAGAATTGTTCTAAGGATGTTGTAAATTATCCCGTACGTTTTCAACAGTGTAGTTATTTATGTATTTTATTGTTTATGATGGAGGAAATAGGGGACTTAGTCCCAACAGTGTGGCGAACCTGGTCACGCTAGTTAGGTAACTGGCAAGGGAGCTGGGGGCGTCACAGACCACCTCATATTCATTGTTTTTCTCAGGAAGTACCTGCAGTATTTTTTCATTAGAAAATAGTCGCAATATCGGGTGACCTGCTCATATTGAGTGTTCCCTAGAAAAACTTCATGTTTTACTTCTGAAAATGGTCTCAATATCGATTGGCCTACTCATATTCAATGATTTTATAAGAAAAACACCACGTTTTTTTAATTCTAAAAATGGTCTCCGAATAAGGTGACCACCTCATATTCATTATTTTCTTCAGGAAGTACCTGCAGTTTTCTTTTCATTAGAAAATAGTCTCAATATCGGGTGACCTGCTCATATTGAGTGTTTCCTAGAAAAACGCCATGTTTTATTTCTGAAAATGGTCTCAATATCGATTGGCCTACTCATATTCAATGATTTTATAAGAAAAACACCACGTTTTTTTAATTCTAAAAATGGTCTCCGAATAAGCTGACCACCTCATATTCATTGTTTTTTCCAGGAAATACCTGCAGTTTTTTTTCTTTAGAAAATAGTCTCAATATCGGTTGACCTGCTCATATTGAGTGTTTCCTAGAAAAACTCCATGTTTTATTTCTGAAGATGGTCTTAATATCGATTGCCTACTCATATTCAATGATTTTATAAGAAAAAATCCATGTTTTTTTAATTCTAAAAATGGTTTCCGAATAAGGTGACCACCTCATATTCATTGTTTGTTAAGAAGTACCTCCAGTTTTTTTTTCATCAGAAAATAGTCTCAATGTCGGGTGACCATGTTTTATTTCTGAAAATGGTCTAAATATCGATTGGCCTCCTCATATTCAATGATTTTATAAGAAAAACACCATGTTTTTTTAATTCTAAAAATGGTCTCCGAATAAGGTGACCACCTCATATTCATTGTTTTTTTCAGGAAGTACCTGCAGTTTTTTTTTCATTAGAAAATAGTCTCAATATCGGGTGAACTCCTCATATTGAGTGTTTCCTAGAAAAACTCCATGTTTTATTTCTGATAATGGTCTAAATATCGATTGGCCTACTCATATTCAATGATTTTATAAGAAAAACTCCACGTTTTTTTTAATTCTAAAAATGGTCTCCGAATAAGGTGACCACCTCATATTCATTGTTTTTTTCAGGAAGTACCTGCAGTTTTTTTTTCATTAGAAAATAGTCTCAATATCGGGTGACCTGCTCATATTAAGTGTTTCCTAGAAAAACTCCAAGTTTTTTTTCTTAAAATGATGTGAGTATCGATTGACCAACTCATATTCAATGATTTTATAAGAAAAACTCCACGTTTTTTTAATTCTAAAAATGGTCTCGGAATAAGGTGACCACCTCATATTCATTGTTTTTTTTCAGGAAATACCTTCAGTTTTTTTTTTCTTCAGAAAATAGTCTCAATATCGGGTGACCTGCTCATATTAAGTGTTTCCTAGAAAAACTCCAAGTTTTTTTTCTTAAAATGGTCTCAATATCGACTGACCTACTCATATTCAATGAATTTATAAGAAAAACTCAACGTTTTTTTAATTCTGAAAAGAATCTCAAAATAAGGTGACCACCTCATATTCATTTTTTTTTGAGGAAATAGTCTCAATATCGATTGACCAACTTATACTCAATGAATTTGTAAGAAAAACTCCATGTTTTTTTAATTGTGAAAATAATCTCAGAATAAGGTGACCACCTCATATTCATCGTTTTTTTGAGGAAATACCTTCAATTTTTTCTCTCTTCAGAAAATAGTCAGAATATCGGGTGACCTCCTAATATTAAGTGTTTCGAAGAAAAACTCCAAGTTTTTTTTCTGAAAATGGTCTAAATATTGTTTGGCCTACTCATATTCAATGATTTTATAAGAAAAACTCGACGTGTTTTTAATTTTAAAAATGGTCTCCGAATAAGCTGACCACCTCATATTCATTGCTTTTTCCAGGAAATACCTCTAGTTTTTTTTCTTTAGAAAATAGTCTCAATATCGGGTGACCTGCTCATATTGAGTGTTTTCTAGAAAAAATTCCATGTTTTATTTCTGAAAATGGTCTCATTATCGATTGGCCTAGTCATATTCAATGATTCTATCAGAAAAACTCGATGTTTTTTTTTAATTCTAAAAATGGTCTCCGAATAAGGTGACCACCTCATATTCATTGTTTTTTTCAGGAAGTACCTGCAGTTTTTTTTTCATTAGAAAATAGTCTCAATATCGGGTGACCTACTCATATTCAATGATTTTATAAGAAAAACTCCATGTTTTTTGAATTTTAAAAATGGTCTCCGAATAAGCTGACCACCTCATTTTCATTGTTTTTCTCAAGAAATACCTGCAGTTTTTTTTCTTCAGAAAATAGTCTCAATATCGGGTGACCTGCTCATATTGAGTGTTTCCTAGAAAAAATTCCATGTTTTATTTCTGAAAATGGTCTCATTATCGATTGGCCTACTCATATTCAATGATTTTATAAGAAAAACACCACCTTTTTTTAATTCTAAAAATGGTCTCCGAATAAGGTGACCACCTCATATTCATTGTTTTTTTCAGGATGTACCTGCAGTTTTTTTTTCATTAGAAAATAGTCTCAATATCGGGTGACCTACTAATATTCAATGATTTTATAAGAAGAACTCCACGTTTTTTGAATTTTAAAAATGTTCTCCGAATAAGCTTACGACCTCATATTCATTGTTTTTTTCCAGGAAATACCTGCAGTTTATTTTCTTTAGAAAATAGTCTCAATATCAAGTGACCTGCTCATATTGAGTGTTTCCTAGAAAAACTCCCTGTTTTATTTCTGAAAATGGTCTCAATATAGATTGCCCTACTCATATTCAATCATTTTATAAGAAAAACTCGATGTTTTTTTAATTTTAAAAATGGTCTCCGAATAAGCTCACCACCTCATATTCATTGTTTTTTCAGGAAATACCAGCAGTTTTTTTTCTTTAGAAAATAGTCTCAATATCGGGTGACCTGCTCATATTGAGTGTTTCCTAGAAAAACTCCATGTTTTATTTCTGAAAATGGTCTCAATATCGATTGGCCTACTCATATTCAATGATTTTATAAGAAAAACTCGATGTTTTTTTAATTTTAAAAATGGTCTCCGAATAAGCTGACCACCTCATATTCATTGTTTTTTCAGGAAATACCAGCAGTTTTTTTCTTTAGAAAATAGTCTCAATATCGGGTGACCTGCTCATATTGAGTGTTTCCTAGAAAAACTCCATGTTTTATTTCTGAAGATGGTCTCAATATCGATTGCCTACTCATATTCAATGATTTTATAAGAAAAACTCCACCTTTTTTTAATTTTAAAAATGGTCTACGAATAAGCTAACTACCTCATATTCATTGTTTTTTTCAGGAAATACCTGCAGTTTTTTTTCTTTAGAAAATAGTCTCAATATCGGGTGACCTGCTCATATTGAGTGTTTCCTAGAAAAACTCCATGTTTTATTTCTGAAAATGTTCTCAATATCGATAGGCCTACTCATATTCAATGATTTTATAACAAAAACTCCATGTTTTTTTAATTCTAAAAAGGTGTCCGAATAAGGTGACCACCTCATATTCATTGTTTTTTTCAGGAAGTACCTGCAGTTTTTTTTCATTAGAAAATAGTCTAAATATCGGGTGACCTGCTCATATTGAGTGTTTCCTAGAAAAACTCCATGTTTAATTTCTGAAAATGGTCTCAATATCGATTGCCCTACTCATATTCAATGATTTTATAAGAGAAACACCACGTTTTTTTAATTCTAAAAATGGTCTCCGAATAAGGTGACCACCTCATATTCATTGTTTTTTTCAGGAAATACCAGATGTTTTTTTTCTTTAGAAAATAGTCTCAATATCGGGTGACCTGCTCATATTGAGTGTTTCCTAGAAAAACTCCATGTTTTATTTCTGAGAATACTCTAAATATCGATTGGCCTACTCATATTTAATGATTTTATAAGAAAAACACCACGTTTTTTTAATTCTAAAAATGGTCTCCGAATAAGGTGACCACCTCATATTCATTGTTTTTTTCAGGAAGTACCTGCAGTTTTTTTTTCATTAGAAAATAGTCTAAATATCGGGTGACCTGCTCATATTGAGTGTTTCCTAGAAAAACTCCATGTTTAATTTCTGAAAATGGTCTCAATATCGATTGCCCTACTCATATTCAATGATTTTATAAGAAAAACTCCACGTTGTTTGAATTTTAAAAATGGTCTTCGAATAAGCTGACCACCTCAAATTCATTGTTTTTTTAGGAAATACCAGCAGTTTTTTTTCTTTAGAAAGTAGTCTCAATATCGGGTGACCTGCTCATATTGAGTGTTTCCTAGAAAAAATTCCATGTTTTATTTCTGAAAATGGTCTCATTATCGATTGGCCTACTCATATTCAATGATTTTATAAGAAAAACTCGATGTTTTTTTTAATTCTAAAAATGGTCTCCGAATAAGGTGACCACCTCATATGCATTGTTTTTTTCAGGAAGTACCTGCAGTTTTTTTTTCATTAGAAAATAGTCTCAATATCGGGTGACCTACTAATATTCAATGATTTTATAAGAAAAACTCCACGTTTTTTGAATTTTAAAAATGGTCTCCGAATAAGTTGACCACCTCATATTCATTGTTTTTTCCAGGAAATACCTGCAGTTTATTTTTTCTTCAGAAAATAGTCTCAATATCGGGTGACCTGCTCATATTGAGTGTTTCCTAGAAAACCTCCATGTTTTATTTCTGAAAATGGTCTCAATATCGATTGGCCTAGTCATATTCAATGATTTTATAAGAAAAACTCGATGTTTTTTTAATTTTAAAAATGGTCTCCGAATAAGCTGACCACCTCATATTCATTGTTTTTTCAGGAAATACCTGCAGTTTTTTTTCTTTAGAAAATAGTCTCAATATCGGGTGACCTGCTCATATTGAGTGTTTCCTAGAAAACCTCCATGTTTTATTTCTGAAAATGGTCTCAATATCGGGTGACCTACTAATATTCAATGATTTTATAAGAAAAACTCCATGTTTTTTGAATTTTAAAAATGGTCTCCGAATAAGTTGACCACCTCATATTCATTGTTTTTTCCAGGAAATACCTGCAGTTTTTTTTCTTTAGAAAATAGTCTCAGTATCGGGTGACCTGCTCATATTGAGTGTTTCCTAGAAAAATTCAATGTTTTATTTCTGAAAATGGTCTCAATATCGACTGCCCTACTCATATTCAATGATTTTATAAGAAAAACTCGATGTTTTTTTAATTATAAAAATGGTCTCCGAATAAGGTGACCACCTCATATTCATTGTTTTTTTCAGGAAGTACCTGCAGTTTTTTTTTCATTAGAAAATAGTCTAAATATCGGGTGACCTGCTCATATTGAGTGTTTCCTAGAAAAACTCCATGTTTAATTTCTGAAAATGGTCTCAATATCGATTGCCCTACTCATATTCAATGATTTTATAAGAGAAACACCACGTTTTTTTAATTCTAAAAATGGTCTCCGAATAAGGTGAGCACCTCATTTTCATTGTTTTTCTCAGGAAATACCTGCAGTTTTTTTTCTTCAGAAAATAGTGTCAATATCGGGTGACCTCCTCATATTTAGTGTTTCCTAGAAAAACTCAATGTTTTATTTCTGAAAATGGTCTCAATATCGATTGGCCTACTCATATTCAATGATTTTATAAGAAAAACTCGATGTTTTTTTAATTCTAAAAATGGTCTCCGAATAAGGTGACCACCTCATATTCATTGTTTTTTTCAGGAAGTACCTGCAGTTTTTTTTTCATTAGAAAATAGTCTCAATATCGGGTGACCTGCTCATATTGAGTGTTTCCTAGAAAAACTCCATGTTTTATTTCTGAAAATGGTCTCAATATCGATTGGCCTACTCATATTCAATGATTTCATAAGAACAACTCGACGTTTTTTTAATTCTAAAAATGGTCTCCGAATAAGCTGACCACCTCATATTCATTGTTTTTTTCAGGAAGTACCTGCAGTTTTTTTTCATTAGAAAATAGTCTCAATATCGGGTGACCTGCTCATATTGAGTGTTTCCTAGAAAAACTCCATGTTTTATTTCTGAAAATGGTCTAAATATCAATTGGCCTACTCATATTCAATGATTTTATAAGAAAAACACCATGTTTTTTTAATTCTAAAAATGGTCTCGGAATAAGGTGACCACCTCATATTCATTGTTTTTCTCAGGAAGTACCTGCAGTTTTTTTTTCATTAGAAAATAGTCTCAATATCGGGTGACTTGTTCATATTGAGTGTTTCCTGGAAAAACTCCAAGTTTTATTTCTGAAAATGGTCTCAATATCGATTGCACTACTCATATTCAATGATTTTATAAGAAAAACTCCATGTTTTTTTAATTCTAAAAATGGTCTCCGAATAAGGTGACCACCTCATATTCATTGTTTTTGTCAGGCAGTACCTGCAGTTTTTTTTTCATTAGAAAATAGTCTCAATATCAGGTGACCTGCTCATATTGAGTGTTTCCTAGAAAAAACTCCATGTTTAATTTCTGAAAATGGTCTCATTATCGATTGGCCTACTCTTATTCAATGATTTTATAAGAAAAACTCGACTTTTTTTTAATTCTAAAAATGGTCTCCGGATAAGGTGCGCACCTCATTTCCATTGTTTTTTTTAAGGAAGTACCTGCAGTTTTTTTTTTCATTAGAAAATAGTCTCAATATCGGGTGACCTGCTCATATTGAGTGTTTCCTAGAAAAACTCCATGTTTTATTTCTGGAAATGGTCTCAATATCGATTGGCCTACTCATATTCAATGATTTTATCAGAAAAACTCCACCTTTTTTTAATTCTAAAAATGGTCTCCGAATAAGGTGACCACCTCATATTCATTGTTTTTTTCAGGAAGTACCTGCAGTTTTTTTTCATTAGAAAATAGTCTCAATATCGGGTGACCTGCTCATATTGAGTGTTTCCTAGAAAACTCCATGTTTTATTTCTGAGAATGGTCTAAATATCGATTGGCCTATTCATATTCAATGATTTTATAAGAAAAACTCCACGTTTTTTGAATTTTAAAAATGGTCTCCGAATAAGCTGACCACCTCATATTCATTGTTTTTTCCAGGAAATACCTGCAGTTTTTTTACTTTAGAAAATAGTCTCAATATCGGGTGACTTGTTCATATTGAGTGTTTCCTGGAAAAACTCCATGTTTTATTTCTGAAAATGGTCTCAATATCGATTGCACTACTCATATTCAATGATATTATAAGAAAAACTCCACGTTTTTTTAATTCTAAAAATGGTCTCCGAATAAGGTGACCACCTCATTTCCATTGTTTTTTTTCAAGAAGTACCTCCAGTTTTTTTTTCATTAGAAAATAGTCTCAATATCGGGTGACCTGCTCGTATTGAGTGTTTCCTATAAAAACTCCATGTTTTATTTCTGAAAATGGTCTAAATATCAATTGGCCTACTCATATTCAATGATTTTATAAGAAAAACACCATGTTTTTTTAATTCTAAAAATAGTCTCCGGATAAGGTGACCACCTCATATTCATTGTTTTTCTCAGGAAGTACCTGCAGTTTTTTTTTCATTAGAAAATAGTCTCAATATCGGGTGACCTGCTCATATTGAGTGTTTCCTAGAAAAACTCCATGTTTTATTTCTGGAAATGGTCTCAATATCGATTGGCCTACTCATATTCAATGATTTTATCAGAAAAACTCCACCTTTTTTTAATTCTAAAAATGGTCTCCGAATAAGGTGACCACCTCATATTCATTGTTTTTGTCAGGCAGTACCTGCAGTTTTTTTTCATTAGAAAATAGTCTCAATATCGGGTGACCTGCTCATATTGAGTGTTTCCTAGAAAACTCCATGTTTTATTTCTGAGCATGGTCTAAATATCGATTGGCCTATTCATATTCAATGATTTTATAAGAAAAACTCCACGTTTTTTGAATTTTAAAAATGGTCTCCGAATAAGCTGACCACCTCATATTCATTGTTTTTTCCAGGAAATACCTGCAGTTTTTTTACTTTAGAAAATAGTCTCAATATCGGGTGACTTGTTCATATTGAGTGTTTCCTGGAAAAACTCCATGTTTTATTTCTGAAAATGGTCTCAATATCGATTGCACTACTCATATTCAATGATATTATAAGAAAAACTCCACGTTTTTTTAATTCTAAAAATGGTCTCCGAATAAGGTGACCACCTCATTTCCATTGTTTTTTTTCAAGAAGTACCTCCAGTTTTTTTTTCATTAGAAAATAGTCTCAATATCGGGTGACCTGCTCGTATTGAGTGTTTCCTATAAAAACTCCATGTTTTATTTCTGAAAATGGTCTCAATATCGATTGGCCTACTCATATTCAATGATTTTATAAGAAAAACACCACGTTTTTTTAATTCTAAAAATGGTCTCCGAATAAGGTGACCACCTCATATTCATTGTTTTTTCAGGAAGTACCTGCAGCTTTTTATCATTAGAAAATAGTCTCAATATCGGGTGACCTGCTCATAATGAGTGTTTCGTAGAAAAACTCCATGTTTTATTTCTGGAAATGGTCTCAATATCGATTGACCTACTCATATTCAATGATTTTATAAGAAAAACTCCACCTTTTTTTAATTTTAAAAATGGTCTACGAATAAGGTGACCAACTCATATTCATTGTTTTTTTCAGGATATACCTGCACTTTTTTTTCTTTACAAAATAGTCTCAATATCGGGTGACCTGCTCATATTGAGTGTTTCCTAGAAAAACTCCATGTTTTATTTCTGAGAATGGTCTAAATATCGATTGGCCTATTCATATTCAATGATTTTATAAGAAAAACTCCACGTTTTTTGAATTTTAAAAATGGTCTCCGAATAAGCTGACCACCTCATATTCATTGTTTTTTCCAGGAAATACCTGCAGTTTTTTTACTTTAGAAAATAGTCTCAATATCGGGTGACTTGTTCATATTGAGTGTTTCCTGGAAAAACTCCATGTTTTATTTCTGAAAATGGTCTCAATATCGATTGCACTACTCATATTCAATGATATTATAAGAAAAACTCCACGTTTTTTTAATTCTAAAAATGGTCTCCGAATAAGGTGACCACCTCATTTCCATTGTTTTTTTTCAAGAAGTACCTCCAGTTTTTTTTTCATTAGAAAATAGTCTCAATATCGGGTGACCTGCTCGTATTGAGTGTTTCCTATAAAAACTCCATGTTTTATTTCTGAAAATGGTCTAAATATCAATTGGCCTACTCATATTCAATGATTTTATAAGAAAAACACCATGTTTTTTTAATTCTAAAAATAGTCTCCGGATAAGGTGACCACCTCATATTCATTGTTTTTCTCAGGAAGTACCTGCAGTTTTTTTTCATTAGAAAATAGTCTCAATATCGGGTGACTTGTTCATATTGAGTGTTTCCTGGAAAAACTCCAAGTTTTATTTCTGAAAATGGTCTCAATATCGATTGCACTACTCATATTCAATGATTTTATAAGAAAAACTCCATGTTTTTTTAATTCTAAAAATGGTCTCCGAATAAGGTGACCACCTCATATTCATTGTTTTTTTCAGGAAGTACCTGCAGTTTTTTTTTCATTAGAAAATAGTCTCAATATCGGGTGACCTGCTCATATTGAGTGTTTCCTAGAAAACCTCCATGTTTTATTTCTGAAAATGGTCTCAATATCGATTGGCCTACTCATATTCAATGATTTTATAAGAAAAACTCGATGTTTTTTTAATTTTAAAAATGGTCTCCGAATAAGCTGACCACCTCATATTCATTGTTTTTTCAGGAAATACCAGGAGTTTTTTTCTTTAGAAAATAGTCTCAATATCGGGTGACCTGCTCATATTGAGTGTTTCCTAGAAAAACTCCATGTTTTATTTCTGAAGATGGTCTCAATATCGATTGCCTACTCATATTCAATGATTGTATAAGAAAAACTCGATGTTTTTTTAATTTTAAAAATGGTCTCCGAATAAGCTGACCACCTCATATTCATTGTTTTTTCAGGAAATACCAGCAGTTTTTTTTCTTCAGAAAATAGTCTCAATATCCGGTGACCTCCTCGTATTGAGTGTTCGCTAGAAAAACTCCATGTTTTATTTCTGAAAATGGTCTCAATATCGATTGGCCTACTCATATTCAATGATTTTATAAGAAAAACACCATGTTTTTTTAATTCTAAAAATGGTCTCCGAATAAGGTGACCACCTCATATTCATTGTTTTTTTCATGAAGTACCTCCAGTTTTTTTTTCATCAGAAAATAGTCTCAATGTCGGGTGACCATGTTTTATTTCTGAAAATGGTCTCAATATTGATTGACCTCCTCATATTCAATGATTTTATAAGAAAAACTCCAAATTTTTTGAATTTTAAAAATGGTCTCCGAATATGCTGACCACCTCATATTCATTGTTTTTTCAGGAAATACCAGGAGTTTTTTTCTTTAGAAAATAGTCTCAATATCGGGTGACCTGCTCATATTGAGTGTTTCCTAGAAAAACTCCATGTTTTATTTCTGAAGATGGTCTCAATATCGATTGCCTACTCATATTCAATGATTGTATAAGATAAACTCGATGTTTTTTTAATTTTAAAAATGGTCTCCGAATAAGCTGACCACCTCATATTCATTGTTTTTTCAGGAAATACCTTCAGTTTTTTCTTTCTTCAGAAAATGGTCACAATATCGGTTGACCTTCTCATATTAAGTGTTTCCTAGAAAAAACTCCATGTTTAATTTCTGAAAATGGTCTCATTATCGATTGGCCTACTCTTATTCAATGATTTTATAAGAAAAACTCGACTTTTTTTTAATTCTAAAAATGGTCTCCGGATAAGGTGCGCACCTCATTTCCATTGTTTTTTTTAAGGAAGTACCTGCAGTTTTTTTTTTCATTAGAAAATAGTCTTAGTATCGGGTGACCTGTTCATATTGAGTGTTTCCTGGAAAAACTCCAAGTTTTATTTCTGAAAATGGTCTCAATATCGATTGCACTACTCATATTCAATGATTTTATAAGAAAAACTCCATGTTTTTTTAATTCTAAAAATGGTCTCCGAATAAGGTGACCACCTCATATTCATTGTTTTTGTCAGGCAGTACCTGCAGTTTTTTTTTCATTAGGAAATAGTCTCAATATCGGGTGACCTGCTCATATTGAGTGCTTCCTAGAAAACTCCATGTTTTATTTCTGAGAATGGTCTAAATATCGATTGGCCTATTCATATTCAATGATTTTATAAGAAAAACTCCACGTTTTTTGAATTTTAAAAATGGTCTCCGAATAAGCTGACCACCTCATATTCATTGTTTTTTCCAGGAAATACCTGCAGTTTTTTTACTTTAGAAAATAGTCTCAATATCGGGTGACTTGTTCATATTGAGTGTTTCCTGGAAAAACTCCATGTTTTATTTCTGAAAATGGTCTCAATATCGATTGCACTACTCATATTCAATGATTTTATAAGAAAAACTCCACGTTTTTTTAATTCTAAAAATGGTCTCCGAATAAGGTGACCACCTCATTTCCATTGTTTTTTTTCAAGAAGTACCTCCAGTTTTTTTTTCATTAGAAAATAGTCTCAATATCGGGTGACCTGCTCATATTGAGTGTTTCCTGGAAAAACTCCATGTTTTATTTCTGAAAATGGTCTCAATATCGATTGCACTACTCATATTCAATGATTTTATAAGAAAAACTCCACGTTTTTTTAATTCTAAAAATGGTCTCCGAATAAGGTGACCACCTCATTTCCATTGTTTTTTTTCAAGAAGTACCTCCAGTTTTTTTTTCATTAGAAAATAGTCTCAATATCGGGTGACCTGCTCATATTGAGTGTTTCCTAGAAAACTCCATGTTTTATTTCTGAGAATGGTCTAAATATCGATTGGCCTATTCATATTCAATGATTTTATAAGAAAAACTCCACGTTTTTTGAATTTTAAAAATGGTCTCCGAATAAGCTGACCACCTCATATTCATTGTTTTTTCCAGGAAATACCTGCAGTTTTTTTACTTTAGAAAATAGTCTCAATATCGGGTGACTTGTTCATATTGAGTGTTTCCTGGAAAAACTCCATGTTTTATTTCTGAAAATGGTCTCAATATCGATTGCACTACTCATATTCAATGATTTTATAAGAAAAACTCCACGTTTTTTTAATTCTAAAAATGGTCTCCGAATAAGGTGACCACCTCATTTCCATTGTTTTTTTTCAAGAAGTACCTCCAGTTTTTTTTTCATTAGAAAATAGTCTCAATATCGGGTGACCTGCTCATATTGAGTGTTTCCTAGAAAACTCCATGTTTTATTTCTGAGAATGGTCTAAATATCGATTGGCCTATTCATATTCAATGATTTTATAAGAAAAACTCCACGTTTTTTGAATTTTAAAAATGGTCTCCGAATAAGCTGACCACCTCATATTCATTGTTTTTTCCAGGAAATACCTGCAGTTTTTTTACTTTAGAAAATAGTCTCAATATCGGGTGACTTGTTCATATTGAGTGTTTCCTGGAAAAACTCCATGTTTTATTTCTGAAAATGGTCTCAATATCGATTGCACTACTCAAATTCAGTGATTTTATAAGAAAAACTCCATGTTTTTTTAATTCTAAAAATGGTCTCGGAATAAGGTGACCACCTCATATTCATTGTTTTTTTCAAGAAATACCAGCTGTTTTTTTTTCTTTAGAAAATAGTCTCAATATCGGGTGGCCTGCTCATATTAAGTGTTTCCTAGAAAAACTCCATGTTTTATTTCTGAAAATGGTCTCAATATCGATTGGCCTACTCATATTCAATGATTTTATAAGAAAAACTCCACGTTTTTGTAATTCTAAAAATGGTCTCCGAATAAGGTGACCACCTCATTTCCATTGTTTTTTTTCAAGAAGTACCTCCAGTTTTTTTTTCATTAGAAAATAGTCTCAATATCGGGTGACCTGCTCATATTGAGTGTTTCCTAGAAAACTCCATGTTTTATTTCTGAGAATGGTCTAAATATCGATTGGCCTATTCATATTCAATGATTTTATAAGAAAAACTCCACGTTTTTTGAATTTTAAAAATGGTCTCCAAATAAGCTGACCTCCTCATATTCATTGTCTTTTCCAGGAATTACCTGCAGTTTTTTTCCTTTAGAAAATAGTCTCAATATCGGGTGACCTGCGCAGATTGAGTGTTTCCTATAAAAACTCCATGTTTTATTTCGGAAAATGGTCTCAATATCGATTGGCCTACTCATATTCAATGATTTTATAAGAAAAACTCCACGTTTTTTTAATTCTAAAAATGGTCTCCGAATAAGGTGACCACCTCATTTCCATTGTTTTTTTCAGGAAGTACCTCCAGTTTTTTTTTCATTAGAAAATAGTCTCAATATCGGGTGACCTGCTCATATTGAGTGTTTCCTATAAAAACTCCATGTTTTATTTTTGAAAATGGTCTAAATATCGATTGGCCTACTCATATTCAATGATTTTATAAGAAAAACACCACGTTTTTTTAATTCTAAAAATGGTCTCCGAATAAGGTGAGCACCTCATTGCCATTGTTTTTTCAGGAAGTACCTGCAGTTTTTTTTTTCATTAGAAAATAGTCTCAATATCGTGTGACCTAATCATATTGAGTGTTTCCTAGAAAAACTCCATGTTTTATTTCTGAAAATGGTCTCAATATCGATTGAACTACTCATATTCAATGATTTTGTAAGAAAAACTCCATGTTTTTTTAATACTAAAAATGGTCTCCGAATAAGGTGACCACCTTATTTTCATTGTTTTTTCCAGGAAATACCTGCAGTTTTTTTACTTTAGAAAATAGTCTCAATATCGGGTGACCTGCTCATATTGAGTGTTTCCTAGAAAAACTCCATGTTTTATTTCTGAAAATGGTCTCAATATCGATTGACCTCCTCATATTCAACGATTTTATAAGAGAAACACCACGTTTTTTTAATTCTAAAAATGGTCTCCGAATAAGGTGCACACCTCATTTTAATTTTTTTTTTTCAGGAAGTACCTGCAGTTTTTTTTCCATTAGAAAATAGTCTCAATATCGGGTGACCTGCTCATATTGAGTGTTTCCAAGAAAAACTCCATGTTTTATTTCTGAAAATGGTCTCAATATCGATTGCCCTACTCATATTCAATGATTTTATAAGAAAAACACCACGTTTTTTTAATTCTAAAAATGGTCTCCGAATAAGGTGACCACCTCATATTCATTGTTTTTTTCAGGAAGTACCTGCAGTTTTTTTTTCATTAGAAAATAGTCTCAATATCGGGTGACCTGCTCATATTGAGTGTTTCCTAGAAAAACTCCATGTTTTATTTCTGAGAATGGTCTAAATATCGATTGGCCTACTCATATTCAATGATTTTATAAGAAAAACTCGACCTTTTTTTAATTATAAAAATGGTCTCCAAATAAGGTGACCACCTCATATTCATTGTTTTTTTCAGGAAGAACCTGCAGATTTTTTTCTGAAGAAAAAATAAACTGCAGGTATTTCCAGAAAAAAAAACAACGAATATGAGGTGGTTTTATTTTTGAAAATGGTCTCAATATCGATTGGCCTACTCATATTCAATGATTTTATAAGAAAAACTCGATGTTTTTTTAATTCTAAAAATGGTCTCCGAATAAGGTGAGCACCTCATATTCATTGTTTTTTTCAGGAAGAACCTGCAGTTTTTTTTTCATTAGAAAATAGTCTCAATATCGGGTGACCTACTCATACTGAGTGTTTCCTAGAAAAACTCCATGTTTTATTTCTGAGAATGGTCTAAATATCGATTGGCCTACTCATATTCAATGATTTTATAAGAAAAGCACCATGTTTTTTTAATTCTAAAAATGGTCTCCGAATAAGGTGACCACCTCATTGCCATTGTTTTTTCAGGAAGTACCTGCAGTTTTTTTTTTCATTAGAAAATAGTCTCAATATCGTGTGACCTAATCATATTGAGTGTTTCCTAGAAAAACTCCATGTTTTATTTCTGAAAATGGTCTCAATATCGATTGAACTACTCATATTCAATGATTTTGTAAGAAAAACTCCATGTTTTTTTAATACTAAAAATGGTCTCCGAATAAGGTGACCACCTTATTTTCATTGTTTTTTCCAGGAAATACCTGCAGTTTTTTTACTTTAGAAAATAGTCTCAATATCGGGTGACTTGTTCATATTGAGTGTTTCCTGGAAAAACTCCATGTTTTATTTCTGAAAATGGTCTCAATATCGATTGCACTACTCATATTCAATGATTTTATAAGAAAAACTCCACGTTTTTTTAATTCTAAAAATGGTCTCCGAATAAGGTGACCACCTCATTTCCATTGTTTTTTTTCAAGAAGTACCTCCAGTTTTTTTTTCATTAGAAAATAGTCTCAATATCGGGTGACTTGTTCATATTGAGTGTTTCCTGGAAAAACTCCATGTTTTATTTCTGAAAATGGTCTCAATATCGATTGCACTACTCATATTCAATGATTTTATAAGAAAAACTCCACGTTTTTGTAATTCTAAAAATGGTCTCCGAATAAGGTGACCACCTCATTTCCATTGTTTTTTTTCAAGAAGTACCTCCAGTTTTTTTTTCATTAGAAAATAGTCTCAATATCGGGTGACCTGCTCATATTGAGTGTTTCCTAGAAAACTCCATGTTTTATTTCTGAGAATGGTCTAAATATCGATTGGCCTATTCATATTCAATGATTTTATAAGAAAAACTCCACGTTTTTTGAATTTTAAAAATGGTCTCCAAATAAGCTGACCTCCTCATATTCATTGTCTTTTCCAGGAATTACCTGCAGTTTTTTTTCTTAACAAAAAAAAAACTGCCGGTATTCCCACAAAAAAAAACAACGACTATGAGGTGGTTTTATTTCTGAGAATGGTCTAAATATCGATTGGCATACTCATATTCAATGATTTTATAAGAAAAATACCACGTTTTTTTAATTCTAAAAATGGTCTCCGAATAAGGTGACCACCTCACATTCATTGTTTTTTTCAGGAAGTACCTGCAGTTTTTTTTTCATTAGAAAATAGTCTCAATATCGGGTGACCTGCTCATATTGAGTGTTTCCTATAAAAACTCCATGTTTTATTTTTGAAAATGGTCTAAATATCGATTGGCCTACTCATATTCAATGATTTTATAAGAAAAACACCACGTTTTTTTAATTCTAAAAATGGTCTCCGAATAAGGTGAGCACCTCATTGCCATAGTTTTTTCAGGAAGTACCTGTAGTTTTGTTTTTCATTAGAAAATAGTCTCAATATCGGGTGACCTAATCATATTGAGTGTTTCCTAGAAAAACTCCATGTTTTATTTCTGAAAATGGTCTCAATATCGATTGAACTACTCATATTCAATGATTTTGTAAGAAAAACTCCATGTTTTTTTAATACTAAAAATGGTCTCCGAATAAGGTGACCACCTTATTTTCATTGTTTTTTTCAGGAAGGACCTGCAGTTTTTTTTTCTTTAGAAAATAGTCTCAATATCGGGTGACCTGCTCATATTGAGTGTTTCCTAGAAAACTCCATGTTTTATTTCTGAGAATCGTCTAAATATCGATTGGCCTATTCATATTCAATGATTTTATAAGAAAAACTCCACATTTTTTGAATTTTAAAAATGGTCTCCGAATAAGTTGACCAGCTCATATTCATTGTCTTTTCCAGGAATTACCTGCAGTTTTTTTCCTTTAGAAAATAGTCTCAATATCGGGTGACCTGCTCATATTGAGTGTTTCCTAGAAAAACTCCATGTTTTATTTAGGAAAATGGTCTCAATATCGATTGGCCTACTCATATTCAATGATTTTATAAGAAAAACTCCACGTTTTTTTAATTCTAAAAATGGTCTCGGAATAAGGTGACCACCTCATATTCATTGTTTTTTTCAGGAAATACGTCCAGTTTTTTTTTCTTCAGAAAATAGTCTCAATATCGGGTGACCTGCTCATATTAAGAGTTTCCTAGAAAAACTCCAAGTTTTTTTTCTAAAAATGGTCTCAATATCGATTGACCAACCCATATTCAATGATTTTATAAGAAAAACTCCATGTTTTTTGAATTCTAAAAATGATGTCGGAATAAGGTGACCACCTCATATTCATTCTTTTTTTGAGGAAATACCTCCAGTTTTTTTTTCTTCAGAAAATAGTCTGAATATGGAGTGACCTGCTCATATTAAGAGTTTCATAGAAAAACTCCAAGTTTTTTTTCTTAAAACGATGTGAGTATCGATTGACCAACTCATATTCAATGATTTTATAAGAAAAACACCACGTTTTTTTAATTCTCAAAATGGTCTCGGAATAAGGTGACCACCTCATATTCATTATTTTTTTCAGGAAATACCTCCAGTTTTTTTTTCTTCAGAAAATAGTCTCAATATCGGGTGAGCTGCTCATATTAAGTGTTTCCTAGAAAAACTCCAAGTTTTTTTTCTTAAAATGATCTGAGTATCGATTGACCAACTCATATTCAATGATTTTATAAGAAAAACTCCACGTTTTTTGAATTCTAAAAATGGTCTCGGAATAAGGTGACCACCTCATATTCATTGTTTTTTTCAGGAAATACCTTCAGTTTTTTTTCTTCAGAAAATAGTCTCAATATCGGGTGAGCTGTTCATATTAAATGTTTCCTGGAAAAACTCCATGTTTTATTTCTGAAAATGGTCTCAATATCGATTGCACTACTCATATTCAATGATTTTATAAGAAAAACTCCACGTTTTTTTAATTCTAAAAATGGTCTCCGAATAAGGTGAGCACCTCTTTTCCATTGTTTTTTTTAAGGAAGTACCTGCAGTTTTTTTTTTCATTAGAAAATAGTCTCAATATCGGGTGGCCTAATCATATTGAGTGTTTCCTAGAAAAACTCCATTTTTTATTTCTGAAAATGGTCTCAATATCGATTGAACTACTCATATTCAATGATTTTGTAAGAAAAACTCCATGTTTTTTTAATACTAAAAATGGTCTCCGAATAAGGTGACCACCTTATTTTCATTGTTTTTTTCAGGAAGGACCTGCAGTTTTTTTTTCTTTAGAAAATAGTCTCAATATCGGGTGACCTGCTCATATTAAGTGTTTCGTAGAAAAACTCCAAGTTTTTTTTCTTAAAATGATCTGAGTATCGATTGACCAACTCATATTCAATGATTTTATAAGAAAAACTCCACGTTTTTTGAATTCTAAAAATGGTCTCGGAATAAGGTGACCACCTCATATTCATTGTTTTTTTCAGGAAATAACTTCAGTTTTTTTTCCTTAAGAAAATAGTCTCAATATCGGGTGACCTGCTCATATTAAGTGTTTCGTAGAAAAACTCCAAGTTTTTTTTTCTAAAAATGGTCTCAATATCGATTGACCAACCCATATTCAATGATTTTATAAGAAAAACTCCACGTTTTTTGAATTCTAAAAATGGTCTCGGAATAAGGTGACCACCTCATATTCATTGTTTTTTTCAGGAAATACCTCCAGTTTTTTTTCTTCAGAAAATAGTCTCAATATCGGGTGACCTGCTCATATTAAGTGTTTCGTAGAAAAACTCCAAGTTTTTTTTCTTAAAATGATCTGAGTATCGATTGACCAACTCATATTCAATGATTTTATAAGAAAAACTCCACGTTTTTTTAATTCTAAAAATGGTCTCGGAATAAGGTGACCACCTCATATTCATTGTTTTTTTCAGGAAATACCTTCAGTTTTTTTTTTCTTCAGAAAATAGTCTCAATATCGGGTGACCTGCTCATATTAAGTGTTTCCTAGAAAAACTCCATGTTTTATTTCTGAAAATGGTCTCAATATCGATTGAACTACTCATATTCAATGATTTTGTAAGAAAAACTCCATGTTTTTTTAATACTAAAAATAGTCTCCGAATAAGGTGACCACCTTATTTTCATTGTTTTTATCAGGAAGGACCTGCAGTTTTTTTTTCTTTAGAAAATAGTCTCAATATCGGGTGACCTGCTCATATTGAGTGTTTCCTAGAAAAACTCCATGTTTTATTTCGGAAAATGGTCTCAATATCGATTGGCCTACTCATATTCAATGATTTTATAAGAAAAACTCCATGTTTTTTTAATTCTAAAAATGGTCTCCGAATAAGGTGACCACCTCATTTCCATTGTTTTTTTCAGGAAGTACCTCCAGTTTTTTTTTCATTAGAAAATAGTCTCAATATCAGGTGACCTGCTCATATTGAGTGTTTCCTATAAAAACTCCATGTTTTATTTTTGAAAATGGTCTAAATATCGATTGGCCTACTCATATTCAAAGATTTTATAAGAAAAACACCACGTTTTTTTAATTCTAAAAATGGTCTCTGAATGAGGTGAGCACCTCATTTCCATTGTTTTTTTTAAGGAAGTACCTGCAGTTTTTTTTTTCATTAGAAAATAGTCTTAATATCGGGTGGCCTAATCATATTGAGTGTTTCCTAGAAAAACTCCATTTTTTATTTCTGAAAATGGTCTCAATATCGATTGAACTACTCATATTCAATGATTTTGTAAGAAAAACTCCATGTTTTTTTAATACTAAAAATGGTCTCCGAATAAGGTAACCACCTTATTTTCATTGTTTTTTTCAGGAAGGACCTGCAGTTTTTTTTTCTTTAGAAAATAGTCTCAATATCGGGTGACCTGCTCATATTGAGTGTTTCCTAGAAAACTCCATGTTTTATTTCTGAGAATGGTCTAAATATCGATTGGCCTATTCATATTCAATGATTTTATAAGAAAAACTCCACGTTTTTTGAATTTTAAAAATGGTCTCCGAATAAGCTGACCACCTCATGTTCATTGTCTTTTCCAGGAATTACCTGCAGTTTTTTTCCTTTAGAAAATAGTCTCAATATCGGGTGACCTGCGCATATTGAGTGTTTCCTAGAAAAACTCCATGTTTTATTTCGGAAAATGGTCTCAATATCGATTGGCCTACTCATATTCAATGATTTTATAAGAAAAACTCCACGTTTTTTTAATTCTAAAAATGGTCTCCGAATAAGGTGACCACCTCATTTCCATTGTTTTTTCAGGAAGTACCTCCAGTTTTTTTTTCATTAGAAAATAGTCTCAATATCGGGTGACCTGCTCATATTGAGTGTTTCCTATAAAAACTCCATGTTTTATTTCTAAAAATGGTCTCAATATCGATTGAACTACTAATATTCAATGATTTTGTAAGAAAAACTCCATGTTTTTTTAATACTAAAAATGGTCTCCGAATAAGGTGACCACCTTATTTTCATTGTTTTTTTCAGGAAGGACCTGCAGTTTTTTTTTCTTTAGAAAATAGTCTCAATATCGGGTGACCTGCTCATATTGAGTGTTTCCTAGAAAAACTCCATGTTTTATTTCGGAAAATGGTCTCAATATCGATTGGCCTACTCATATTCAATGATTTTATAAGAAAAACTCCACGTTTTTTTAATTCCAAAAATGGTCTCCGAATAAGGTGACCACCTCATATTTATTGTTTTTTTCAAGAAGTACCTCCAGTTTTTTTTTCATTAGAAAATAGTCTCAGTATCGGTTGACCTGCTCATATTGAGTGTTTCCTATAAAAACTCCATGTTTTATTTCTGAAAATGGTCTAAATATCGATTGGCCTACTCATATTCAATGATTTTATAAGAAAAACACCACGTTTTTTTAATTCTAAAAATGGTCTCCGAATAAGGTGAGCACCTAATTTTCATTGTTTCTTTCAGGAAGGACCTGCAGTTTTTTTTTCTTTAGAAAATAGTCTCAATATCGGGTGACTTGCTCATATTGAGTGTTTCCTAGAAAACTCCATGTTTTATTTCTGAGAATGGTCTAAATATCGATTGGCCTATTCATATTCAATGATTTTATAAGAAAAACTCCACGTTTTTTGAATTTTAAAAATGGTCTCCGAATAAGCTGACCACCTCATATTCATTGTTTTTTCCAGGAAATACCTTCCTTTAGAAAATAGTCTCAATATCGGGTGACCTGCTCATATTGAGTGTTTCCTAGAAAAACTCCATGTTTTATTTCTGAGAATGGTCTAAATATCGATTGGCCTACTCATATTCAATGATTTTATAAGAAAAGCACCATGTTTTTTTAATTCTAAAAATGGTCTCCGAATAAGGTGACCACCTCATATTCATTGTTTTCTTCAGGAAGCACCTGCAGTTTTTTTTTCATTAGAAAATAGTCTCAATATCGGGTGACCTGCTCATATTGAGTGTTTCCAAGAAAAACTCCATGTTTTATTTCTGAAAATGGTCTCAATATCGATTGGCTTACTCATATTCAATGATTTTATAAGAAAAACTCCACGTTTTTGTAATTTTAAAAGTGGTCTCCGAATAAGGTGACCACCTCATATTCATTTTTTTTTTCAGGAAGGACCTGTAGTTTTTTTATCATTAGAAAATAGTCTCAATATCGGGTGACCTGCTCATAATGAGTGTTTCCTAGAAAACTCCATGTTTTATTTCTGGAAATGGTCTCAATATCGATTGACCTACTCATATTCAATGATTTTATAAGAAAAACACCACGTTTTTTTAATTCTAAAAATGGTCTCCTAATAAGGTGAGCACCTCATTTCCATTGTTTTTTTTCAGGAAGTACCTGCAGTTTTTTTTTTCATTAGAAAATAGTCTCAATATCGGGTGACCTGGTCATATTGAGTGTTTCCTATAAAAACTCCATGTTTTATTTCTGAAAATGGTCTAAATATCGATTGCCTACTCATATTCAATGATTTTATAAGAAAAACACCACGTTTTTTTAATTCTAAAAAAGGTCTCCGAATAAGGTGAGCACCTCATTGCGAATGTTTTTTCAGGAAGTACCTGCAGTTTTTTTTTTCAGTAGAAAATAGTCTCAATATCGGGTGACGTGCTTATATTGAGTGTTTCCTAGAAAAACTCCAAGTTTTATTTCTGAAAATGGTCTCAATATCGATTGAACTACTCATATTCAATGATTTTATAAGAAAAACTCCATGTTTTCTTAATTCTAAAAATGGTCTCCGAATAAGTTGACCACCTTATTTTCATTGTTTTTTTCAGGAAGGACCTGTAGTTTTTTTTTCTTTAGAAAATAGTCTCAATATCCGGTGACCTGCTCATATTGAGTGTTTCCTAGAAAACTCCATGTTTTATTTCTGAGAATGGTCTAAATATCGATTGGCCTATTCATATTCAATGATTTTATAAGAAAAACTCCACGTTTTTTGAATTTTAAAAATGGTCTCCGAATAAGCTGACCACCTCATAATCATTGTTTTTTCCAGGAAATACCTGCAGTTTTTTTCCTTTAGAAAATAGTCTCAATATCGGGTGACCTGCTCATATTGAGTGTTTCCTAGAAAAACTCCATGTTTTATTTCTAAAAATGGTGTAAATATTGATTGGCCTACTCATATTTAATGCTTTTAGAAGAAAAACACCACGTTTTTTTAATTGCAAAAATGGTCTCCGAATAAGGTGAGCACCTAATTTTCATTGTTTCTTTCAGGAAGGACCTGCAGTTTTTTTTTCTTTAGAAAATAGTCTCAATATCGGGTGACTTGCTCATATTGAGTGTTTCCTAGAAAACTCCATGTTTTATTTCTGAGAATGGTCTAAATATCGATTGGCCTATTCATATTCAATGATTTTATAAGAAAAACTCCACGTTTTTTGAATTTTAAAAATGGTCTCCGAATAAGCTGACCACCTCATATTCATTGTTTTTTCCAGGAAATACCTGCAGTTTTTTTCCTTTAGAAAATAGTCTCAATATCGGGTGACCTGCTCATGTTGAGTGTTTCCTAGAAAAACTCCATGTTTTTTTTCTGAGAATGGTCTAAATATCGATTGGCCTACTCATATTCAATGATTTTATAAGAAAAACACCACGTTTTTTTAATTCTAAAAATGGTCTCTGAATAAGGTGAGCACCTCATTTCCATTGTTTTTTTCAGGAAGTACCTGCAGTTTTTTTTTCATTAGAAAATAGTGTCAATATCGGGTGACCTGCTCATATTGAGTGTTTCCTAGAAAAACTCCATGTTTTATTTCTGAAAATGGTCTCAATATCGATTGACCTACTCATATTCAATGATTTTATAAGAAAAACACCACGTTTTTTTAATTCTGAAAAAGGTGACCACCTCATATTCATTGTTTTTTTCAGGAAGTACCTCCAGTTTTTTTTTCATTAGAAAATAGTTTCATTATCGGGTGACCTGCTCATATTGAGTGTTTCCTCGAAAAACTCCATATTTTATTTCTGACAATGGTCTCAATATCGATTGAACTACTCATATTCAATGATTTTATAAGAAAAACACCACGTTTTTTTAATTCTAAAAATGGTCTCCGAATAAGGTGACCACCTCATATTCATTGTTTTTTTCAGGAAGTACCTCCAGTTTTTTTTTCGTCAGAAAATAGTCTCAATGTCGGGTGACCATGTTTTATTTCTGAAAATGGTCTCAATATCGATATGCCCTACTCATATTCATTGATTTTATAAGAAAAACTCCACCTTTTTTTAATTTTAAAAATGGTCTCCGAATAAGGTGCGCACCTCATTTCCATTGTTTTTTTCAGGAAGTACCTGCAGTTTTTTTTTCATTAGAAAATAGTCTCAATATCGGGTGACCTGCTCATATTGAGTGTTTCCTAGAAAAACTCCATGTTTTATTTCTGAAGATGGTCTCAATATCGATTGGCCTACTCATATTCAATGATTTTATAAGAAAAACTTGATGTTTTTTTAATTTTAAAAATGGTCTCCGAAAAAGGTGACCGCCTCATATTCATTGTTTGTTCCAGGAAATACCAGCAGTTTTTTTTCTTTAGAAAATAGTCTCAATATCGGGTGACCTGCTCATATTGAGTGTTTCCTAGAAAAACTCCATGTTTTATTTCTAAAAATGGTGTAAATATCGATTGGCCTACTCATATTTAATGATTTTAGAAGAAAAACACCATGTTTTTTTAATTCCAAAAATGGTCTCCGAATAAGGTGAGCACCTCATTTTCATTGTTTTTTTCAGGAAATACCTGCAGTTTTTTTTCTACAGAAAATAGTCTCAATATCCAGTGACCTGCTCATATTGAGTGTTTCCTAGAAAAACTCCATGTTTTAATTCTGAAAGTGGTCTCAATATCGACCGAACTACTCATATTCAATGATTCTATAAGAAAAACCCCACGTTTTTGTAATTTTAAAAGTGGTCTCCGAATAAGCTGACCACCTCATATTCATTGTTTTTTTCAGGAAATACCAGCAGTTTTTTTTCTTTAGAAAATAGTCTCAATATCGGGTGACCTGCTCATATTGAGTGTTTCCTAGAAAAACTCCATGTTTTATTTCTGAAGATGGTCTCAATATCGATTGGCCTACTCATATTCAATGATTTTATAAGAAAAACTCGATGTTTTTTTAATTTTAAAAATGGTCTCCGAATAAGGTGACCACCTCATATTCATTGTTTTTTTCAGGAAATACCTGCAGTTTTTTTTCTTTAGAAAATAGTCTCAATATCGGGTGACCTGCTCATATTGAGTGTTTCCTAGAAAAACTCAATATTTTATTTCTGAAAATTGTCTTAATATCGATTGAACTACTCATATTCAATGATTTTATAAGAAAAACTCAACGTTTTTTTAATTCTAAAAATGGTCTCCGAATAAGGTGACCACCTCATATTCATTGTTTTTTTCAAGAAGTACCTCCAATTTTTTTTTCATCAGAAAATAGTCTCAATGTCGGGTGACCATGTTTTATTTCTGAAAATGGTCTCAATATCGATATGCCCTACTCATATTCATTGATTTTATAAGAAAAACTCCACCTTTTTTTAATTTTAAAAATGGTCTCCGAATAAGGTGCGCACCTCATTTCCATTGTTTTTTTCAGGATGTACCTGCAGTTTTTTTTTCATTAGAAAATAGTCTCAATATCGGGTGACCTGCTCATATTGAGTGTTTCCTAGAAAACTCCATGTTTTATTTCTGAGAATGGTCTAAATATCGATTGGCCTATTCATATTCAATGATTTTATAAGAAAAACTCCACGTTTTTTGAATTTTAAAAATGGTCTCAGAATAAGCTGACCACCTCATATTCATTGTTTTTTCCAGGAAATACCTGCAGTTTTTTTCCTTTAGAAAATAGTCTCAATATCGGGTGACCTGCTCATATTGAGTGTTTCCTAGAAAAACCTCATGTTTTATTTCTAAAAATGGTGTAAATATCGATTGGCCTACTCATATTTAATGCTTTTAGAAGAAAAACACCACGTTTTTTGAATTCCAAAAATGGTCTCCGAATAAGGTGAGCACCTCATTTTCATTGTTTTTTTCAGGAAGGACCTGCAGTTTTTTTTTCTTTAGAAAATAGTCTCAATATCGGGTGACTTGCTCATATTGAGTGTTTCCTAGAAAACTCCATGTTTTATTTCTGAGAATGGTCTAAATATCGATTGGCCTATTCATATTCAATGATTTTATAAGAAAAACTCCACGTTTTTTGAATTTTAAAAATGGTCTCAGAATAAGCTGACCACCTCATATTCATTGTTTTTTCCAGGAAATACCTGCAGTTTTTTTCCTTTAGAAAATAGTCTCAATATCGGGTGACCTGCTCATATTGAGTGTTTCCTAGAAAAACCTCATGTTTTATTTCTAAGAATGGTCTAAATATCGATTGGCCTACTCATATTCAATGATTTTATAAGAAAAACACCACGTTTTTTTAATTCTAAAAATGGTCTCCGAATAAGGTGAGCACCTCATTTCCATTATTTTTTTCAGGAAGTACCTGCAGTTTTTTTTTCATTAGAAAATAGTCTCAATATGGGGTGACCTGCTCATATTGAGTGTTTCCTAGAAAAACTCCATGTTTTATTTCTGAAAATGTTCTCAATATCGATTGAACTACTCATATTCAATGATTTTATAAGAAAAACTCCCCGTTTTTGTAATTTTAAAAATGGTCTCCGAATAAGGTGACCACCTCATATTCATTGTTTTTTTCAGGAAGTACCTGCAGTTTTTTTTCATTAGAAAATAGTCTCCATATCGGGTGACCTGCTCATATTGAGTGTTTCCTAGAAAAACTCCATGTGTTCTTTCTGAGAATGGTCTAAATATCGATTGGCCTACTGATATTCAATGATTTTATAAGAAAAACACCACGTTTTTTTAATTCTAAAAATGGTCTCCGAATAAGGTGACCACCTCATATTCATTGTTTTTTTCAGGAAGTACCTGCAGTTTTTTTTCATTAGAAAATAGTCTCAATATCGGGTGACCTGCTCATATTGAGTGTTTCCTAGAAAAACTCCATGTTTTATTTCTGAGAATACTCTAAATATCGATTGGCCTACTCATATTTAATGATTTTATAAGAAAAACACCACGTTTTTTTAATTCTAAAAATGGTCTCCGAATAAGGTGACCACCTCATATTCATTGTTTTTTTCAGGAAGTACCTGCAGTTTTTTTTTCATTAGAAAATAGTCTAAATATCGGTTGACCTACTCATATTGAGTGTTTCCTAGAAAAACTCCATGTTTTGTTTCTGAAAATGGTCTCAATATCGATTGAACTACTCATATTCAATGATTTTATAAGAAAAACTCGACGTTTTTTTAATTCTAAAAATGGTCTCCGAATAAGGGGACCACCTCATATTCATTGTTTTTTTCAGGAAGTACCTGCAGTTTTTTTTCATTAGAAAATAGTCTCAATATCGGGTGACCTGCTCATATTGAGTGTTTCCTAGAAAAACTCCATGTTTTCTTTCTGAGAATGGTCTAAATATCGATTGGCCTACTGATATTCAATGATTTTATAAGAAAAACACCACGTTTTTTTAATTCTAAAAATGGTCTCCGAATAAGGGGACCACCTCATATTCATTGTTTTTTTCAGGAAGTACCTGCAGTTTTTTTTCATTAGAAAATAGTCTCAATATCGGGTGACCTGCTCATATTGAGTGTTTCCTAGAAAACTCCATGTTTTATTTCTGAGAATGGTCTAAATATCGATTGGCCTATTCATATTCAATGATTTTATAAGAAAAACTCCACGTTTTTTGAATTTTAAAAATGGTCTCAGAATAAGCTGACCACCTCATATTCATTGTTTTTTCCAGGAAATACCTGCAGTTTTTTTCCTTTAGAAAATAGTCTCAATATCGGGTGACCTGCTCATATTCAGTGTTTCCTAGAAAAACCTCATGTTTTATTTCTAAAAATGGTGTAAATATCGATTGGCCTACTCATATTTAATGCTTTTAGAAGAAACACACCACGTTTTTTGAATTCCAAAAATGGTCTCCGAATAAGGTGAGCACCTCATTTTCATTGTTTTTTTCAGGAAGGACCTGCAGTTTTTTTTCTTTAGAAAATAGTCTCAATATCGGGTGACTTGCTCATATTGAGTGTTTCCTAGAAAACTCCATGTTTTATTTCTGAGAATGGTCTAAATATCGATTGGCCTATTCATATTCAATGATTTTATAAGAAAAACTCCACGTTTTTTGAATTTTAAAAATGGTCTCAGAATAAGCTGACCACCTCATATTCATTGTTTTTTCCAGGAAATACCTGCAGTTTTTTTCCTTTAGAAAATAGTCTCAATATCGGGTGACCTGCTCATATTGAGTGTTTCCTAGAAAAACCTCATGTTTTATTTCTAAGAATGGTCTAAATATCGATTGGCCTACTCATATTCAATGATTTTATAAGAAAAACACCACGTTTTTTTAATTCTAAAAATGGTCTCCGAATAAGGTGAGCACCTCATTTCCATTATTTTTTTCAGGAAGTACCTGCAGTTTTTTTTTCATTAGAAAATAGTCTCAATATGGGGTGACCTGCTCATATTGAGTGTTTCCTAGAAAAACTCCATGTTTTATTTCTGAAAATGTTCTCAATATCGATTGAACTACTCATATTCAATGATTTTATAAGAAAAACTCCACGTTTTTGTAATTTTAAAAATGGTCTCCGAATAAGCTGACCACCCCATATTCATTGTTTTTTTTAGGAAATACCTGCAGTTTTTTTTCTTTAGAAAATAGTCTCAATATCGGGTGACCTGCTCATATTGATTGTTTCCTAGAAAAACTCCATGTTTTATTTCTGGGAATGGTCTAAATATCGATTGGCCTACTCATATTCAATGATTTTATAAGAACAACACCATGTTTTTTTAATTCTAAAAATGGTCTCCGAATAAGGTGACCACCTCATATTCATTGTATTTTTCAGCAAATACCTGCAGTTTTTTTCTTTAGAAAATAGTCTCAATATCGGGTGACCTGCTCATATTGAGTGTTTCCTAGAAAACTCCATGTTTTATTTCTGAGAATGGTCTAAATATCGATTGGCCTATTCATATTCAATGATTTTATAAGAAAAACACCACGTTTTTTTAATTCTAAAAATGGTCTCTGAATAAGGTGAGCACCTCATTTCCATTGTTTTTTTCAGGAAGTACCTGCAGTATTTTTTCATTAGAAAATAGTCTCAATATCGGGTGACCTGCTTATATTGAGTGTTTCCTAGAAAAACTCCATGTTTTATTTCTGAAAATGTTCTCAATATCGATTGAACTACTCATATTCAATGATTTTATAAGAAAAACTCCACGTTTTTGTAATTTTAAAAATGGTCTCCGAATAAGCTGACCACCCCATATTCATTGTTTTTTTTAGGAAATACCTGCAGTTTTTTTTCTTTAGAAAATAGTCTCAATATCGGGTGACCTGCTCATATTGATTGTTTCCTAGAAAAACTCCATGTTTTATTTCTGGGAATGGTCTAAATATCGATTGGCCTACTCATATTCAATGATTTTATAAGAACAACACCATGTTTTTTTAATTCTAAAAATGGTCTCCGAATAAGGTGAGCACCTCATTTCCATTGTTTTTTTCAGGAAGTACCTGCAGTTTTTTTTTCATTAGAAAATAGTCTCAATATCGGGTGACCTGCTCATATTGAGTGTTTCCTAGAAAAACTCCATGTTTTATTTCTGAAAATGGTCTAAATATCGATTGACCTACTCATATTCAATGATTTTAAACGAAAAACTCCACGTTTTTTGAATTTTAAAAATGCTCTCCGAATAAGCTGACCACCTCATATTCATTGTTTTCCCAGGAAATACCTGCAGTTTTTTTTGCTTTAGAAAATAGTCTCAATAACGGGTGACCTGCTCATATTGAGTGTTTCCTAGAAAAATTCCATGTTTTATTTCTGAAAATGGTCTCAATATCGATTGGCCTACTCATATTCAATGATTTTATAAGAAAAACTCCACGTTCTTTGAATTCTAAAAATGGTCTCGGAATAAGGTGACCACCTCATATTCATTGTTTTTTTCAGGAAATACCTGCAGTTTTTTTTTCTTTAGAAAATAGTCTCAATATCGGGTGACCTCCTCATATTAAGTGTTTCCTAGAAAAACTCCATGTTTTATTTCTGAAAATGGTCTCAATATCGATTGGCCTACTCATATTCAATGATTTTATAAGAAAAACTCCACGTTTTTTGAATTTTAAAAATGGTCTCCGAATAAGCTGACCACCTCATATTCATTGTTTTTTCCAGGAAATACCTGCAGTTTTTTTTCTTTAGAAAATAGTCTCAATATCGGGTGACCTGCTCATATTGAGTGTTTCCTAGAAAAACTCCATGTTTTATTTCTGAAAATGGTCTCAATATCGATTGGCCTACTCATATTCAATGATTTTATAAGAAAAACACCACGTTTTTTTAATTCTAAAAATGGTCTCCGAATAAGGTGAGCACCTCATTTTCATTGTTTTTCTCAAGAAATACCTGCAGTTTTTTTTCTTCAGAAAATAGTCTCAATATCGGGTGACCTCCTCATATTGAGTGTTTCCTAGAAAAACTCCATGTTTTATTTCTGAAAATGGTCTCAATATCGATTGGCCTACTCATATTCAATGATTTTATAAGAAAAACTCGACCTTTTTTTAATTCTAAAAATGGTCTCCGAATAAGGTGACCACCTCATATTCATTGTTTTTTTCAGGAAGTACCTGCAGTTTTTTTTCATTAGAAAATAGTCTCAATATCGGGTGACCTGCTCATATTGAGTGTTTCCTAGAAAAACTCCATGTTTTATTTCTGGAAATGGTCTCAATATCGATTGACCTAGTCATATTCAATGATTTTATAAGAAAAGCACCATGTTTTTTTAATTCTAAAAATGGTCTCCGAATAAGGTGAGCACCTCATTTCCATTGTTTTTTTCAGGAAGTACCTCCAGTTTTTTTTCTTTAGAAAATAGTCTCAATATCGGGTGACCTGCTCATATTGAGTGTTTCCTAGAAAAACTCCATGTTTTATTTCTGAAGATGGTCTCAATATCGATTGGCCTACTCATATTCAATGATTTTATAAGAAAAACTCGATGTTTTTTTAATTTTAAAAATGGTCTCCGAAAAAGGTGACCGCCTCATATTCATTGTTTGTTCCAGGAAATACCAGCAGTTTTTTTTCTTTAGAAAATAGTCTCAATATCGGGTGACCTGCTCAAATTGAGTGTTTCCTAGAAAAACTCCATGTTTTATTTTTAAAAATGGTGTAAATATCGATTGGCCTACTCATATTTAATGATTTTAGAAGAAAAACACCACGTTTTTTTAATTCCAAAAATGGTCTCCGAATAAGGTGAGCACCTCATTTTCATTGTTTTTTTCAGGAAATACCTGCAGTTTTTCTTCTACAGAAAATAGTCTCAATATCCGGTGACCTGCTCATATTGAGTGTTTCCTACAAAAACTCCATGTTTTAATTCTGAAGATGGTCTCAATATTGATTGGCCTACTCATATTCAATGATTTTATAAGAAAAACTCGATGTTTTTTAAATTTTAAAAATGGTCTCTGAATAAGATAACCGCCTCATATTCATTGTTTGTTCCAGGAAATACCAGCAGTTTTTTTTCTTTAGAAAATAGTCTCAATATCGGGTGACCTGCTCATATTGAGTGTTTCCTAGAAAAACTCCATGTTTTATTTCTGAAGATGGTCTCAATATCGATTGGCCTACTCATATTCAATGATTTTATAAGAAAAACTCGATGTTTTTTTAATTTTAAAAATGGTCTCCGAATAAGGTGACCACCTCATATTCATTGTTTTTTTCAGGAAATACCTGCAGTTTTTTTTCTTTAGAAAATAGTCTCAATATCGGGTGACCTGCTCATATTGAGTGTTTCCTAGAAAAACTCAATATTTTATTTCTGAAAATTGTCTCAATATCGATTGACCTACTCATATTCAATGATTTTATAAGAAAAACTCCACGTTTTTTGAATTCTAAAAATGGTCTCGGAATAAGGTGACCACCTCATATTCATTGTTTTTTTCAGGAAATACCTCCAGTTTTTTTTTCTTCAGAAAATAGTCTCAATATCGGGTGACCATGTTTTATTTCTTAAAATGGTCTTAATATCGATTGGCCTACTCATATTCAATGATTTTATAAGAAAAACTCGACCTTTTTTTAATTATAAAAATGGTCTCCAAATAAGGTGACCACCTCATATTCATTGTTTTTTTCAGGAAGAACCTGCAGTTTTTTTTTCATTAGAAAATAGTCTCAATATCGGGTGACCTACTCATACTGAGTGTTTCCTAGAAAAACTCCATGTTTTATTTCTGAGAATGGTCTAAATATCGATTGGCCTACTCATATTCAATGATTTTATAAGAAAAACTCCACGTTTTTTGAATTTTAAAAATGGTCTCCGAATAAGGTGACCACCTCATATACATTGTTTTTCAGGAAATACCTGCTTTTTTTTTTCATTAGAAAATAGTCTCAATATCGGGTGACCTGCTCATATTCAGTGTTTCCTAGAAAAACCTCATGTTTTATTTCTAAAAATGGTGTAAATATCGATTGGCCTACTCATATTTAATGCTTTTAGAAGAAACACACCACGTTTTTTGAATTCCAAAAATGGTCTCCGAATAAGGTGAGCACCTCATTTTCATTGTTTTTTTCAGGAAGGACCTGCAGTTTTTTTTCTTTAGAAAATAGTCTCAATATCGGGTGACTTGCTCATATTGAGTGTTTCCTAGAAAACTCCATGTTTTATTTCTGAGAATGGTCTAAATATCGATTGGCCTATTCATATTCAATGATTTTATAAGAAAAACTCCATGTTTTTTGAATTTTAAAAATGGTCTCCGAATAAGCTGACTACCTCATATTCATTGTTTTTTCCAGGAAATACCTGCAGTTTTTTTTCTTTAGAAAATAGTCTCAATATCGGGTGACCTGCTCATATTGAGTGTTTCCTAGAAAAACTCCATGTTTTATTTCTAAAAATGGTCTCAATATCGATTGGCCTAGTCATATTCAATGATTTTATAAGAAAAACACCACGTTTTTTTAATTCTAAAAATGGTCTCTGAATAAGGTGAGCACCTCATTTCCATTGTTTTTTTCAGGAAGTACCTGCAGTTTTTTTTCATTAGAAAATAGTCTCAATATCGGGTGACCTGCTCATATTGAGTGTTTCCTAGAAAAACTCCATGTTTTATTTCTGAAAATGTTCTCAATATCGATTGAACTACTTATATTCAATGATTTTATAAGAAAAACTCCACGTTTTTGTAATTTTAAAAATGGTATCCGAATAAGCTGACCACCCCATATTCATTGTTTTTTTTCAGGAAATACCTGCAGTTTTTTTTCTTTAGAAAATAGTCTCAATATCGGGTGACCTGCTCATATTGATTGTTTCCTAGAAAAACTCCATGTTTTATTTCTGGGAATGGTCTAAATATCGATTGGCCTACTCATATTCAATGATTTTATAAGAACAACACCATGTTTTTTTAATTCTAAAAATGGTCTCCGAATAAGGTGAGCACCTCATTTCCATTGTTTTTTTCAGGAAGTACCTGCAGTTTTTTTTTCATTAGAAAATAGTCTCAATATCGGGTGACCTGCTCATATTGAGTGTTTCCTAGAAAACTCCATGTTTTATTTCTGAGAATGGTCTAAATATCGATTGGCCTATTCATATTCAATGATTTTATAAGAAAAACACCACGTTTTTTTAATTCTAAAAATGGTCTCTGAATAAGGTGAGCACCTCATTTCCATTGTTTTTTTCAGGAAGTACCTGCAGTTTTTTTTCATTAGAAAATAGTCTCAATATCGGGTGACCTGCTTATATTGAGTGTTTCCTAGAAAAACTCCATGTTTTATTTCTGAAAATGTTCTCAATATCGATTGAACTACTCATATTCAATGATTTTATAAGAAAAACTCCACGTTTTTGTAATTTTAAAAATGGTCTCCGAATAAGCTGACCACCCCATATTCATTGTTTTTTTTAGGAAATACCTGCAGTTTTTTTTCTTTAGAAAATAGTCTCAATATCGGGTGACCTGCTCATATTGAGTGTTTCCTAGAAAACTCCATGTTTTATTTCTGAGAATGGTCTAAATATCGATTGGCCTATTCATATTCAATGATTTTATAAGAAAAACTCCACGTTTTTTGAATTTTAAAAATGGTCTCAGAATAAGCTGACCACCTCATATTCATTGTTTTTTCCAGGAAATACCTGCAGTTTTTTTCCTTTAGAAAATAGTCTCAATATCGGGTGACCTGCTCATATTCAGTGTTTCCTAGAAAAACCTCATGTTTTATTTCTAAAAATGGTGTAAATATCGATTGGCCTACTCATATTTAATGCTTTTAGAAGAAACACACCACGTTTTTTGAATTCCAAAAATGGTCTCCGAATAAGGTGAGCACCTCATTTTCATTGTTTTTTTCAGGAAGGACCTGCAGTTTTTTTTCTTTAGAAAATAGTCTCAATATCGGGTGACTTGCTCATATTGAGTGTTTCCTAGAAAACTCCATGTTTTATTTCTGAGAATGGTCTAAATATCGATTGGCCTATTCATATTCAATGATTTTATAAGAAAAACTCCACGTTTTTTGAATTTTAAAAATGGTCTCAGAATAAGCTGACCACCTCATATTCATTGTTTTTTCCAGGAAATACCTGCAGTTTTTTTCCTTTAGAAAATAGTCTCAATATCGGGTGACCTGCTCATATTGAGTGTTTCCTAGAAAAACCTCATGTTTTATTTCTAAGAATGGTCTAAATATCGATTGGCCTACTCATATTCAATGATTTTATAAGAAAAACACCACGTTTTTTTAATTCTAAAAATGGTCTCTGAATAAGGTGAGCACCTCATTTCCATTGTTTTTTTCAGGAAGTACCTGCAGTATTTTTTCATTAGAAAATAGTCTCAATATCGGGTGACCTGCTTATATTGAGTGTTTCCTAGAAAAACTCCATGTTTTATTTCTGAAAATGTTCTCAATATCGATTGAACTACTCATATTCAATGATTTTATAAGAAAAACTCCACGTTTTTGTAATTTTAAAAATGGTCTCCGAATAAGCTGACCACCCCATATTCATTGTTTTTTTTAGGAAATACCTGCAGTTTTTTTTCTTTAGAAAATAGTCTCAATATCGGGTGACCTGCTCATATTGATTGTTTCCTAGAAAAACTCCATGTTTTATTTCTGGGAATGGTCTAAATATCGATTGGCCTACTCATATTCAATGATTTTATAAGAACAACACCATGTTTTTTTAATTCTAAAAATGGTCTCCGAATAAGGTGAGCACCTCATTTCCATTGTTTTTTTCAGGAAGTACCTGCAGTTTTTTTTTCATTAGAAAATAGTCTCAATATCGGGTGACCTGCTCATATTGAGTGTTTCCTAGAAAAACTCCATGTTTTATTTCTGAAGATGGTCTCAATATCGATTGGCCTACTCATATTCAATGATTTTATAAGAAAAACTCGATGTTTTTTTAATTTTAAAAATGGTCTCCGAATAAGGTGACCACCTCATATTCATTGTTTTTTTCAGGAAATACCTGCAGTTTTTTTTCTTTAGAAAATAGTCTCAATATCGGGTGACCTGCTCATATTGATTGTTTCCTAGAAAAACTCCATGTTTTTTTTCTGAGAATGGTCTAAATATCGATTGGCCTACTCATATTCAATGATTTTATAAGAAAAACACCACGTTTTTTTAATTCTAAAAATGGTCTCCGAATAAGGTGAGCACCTCATTTCCATTGTTTTTTTCAGGAAGTACCTGCAGTTTTTTTTTCATTAGAAAATAGTCTCAATATGGGGTGACCTGCTCATATTGAGTGTTTCCTAGAAAAACTCCATGTTTTATTTCTGAAAATGGTCTCAATATCGATTGGCCTGCTCATATTCAATGATTTTATAAGAAAAACTCAAGGTTTTTTTAAATCTAAAAATGGTCTCCAAATAAGGAGACCACCTCATATTCATTGTTTTTTTCAGGAAGTACCTCCAGTTTTTTTTTCATTAGAAAATAGTCTCAATATCGGGTGACCTGCTCATATTGAGTGTTTCCTAGAGAAACTCAATATTTTATTTCTGAAAATTGTCTTAATATCGATTGAACTACTCATATTCAATGATTTTATAAGAAAAACTCAACGTTTTTTTAATTCTAAAAATGGTCTCCGAATAAGGTGACCACCTCATATTCATTGTTTTTTTCAAGAAGTACCTCCAGTTTTTTTTTCATCAGAAAATAGTCTCAATGTCGGGTGACCATGTTTTATTTCTGAAAATGGTCTCAATATCGATATGCCCTACTCATATTCATTGATTTTATAAGAAAAACTCCCCCTTTTTTTAATTTTAAAAATGGTCTCCGAATAAGGTGCGCACCTCATTTCCATTGTTTTTTTCAGGATGTACCTGCAGTTTTTTTTTCATTAGAAAATAGTCTCAATATCGGGTGACCTGCTCATATTGGGTGTTTCCTAGAAAAACTCCATGTTTTATTTCTGAAGATGGTCTCAATATCGATTGGCCTACTCATATTCAATGATTTTATAAGAAAAACTCGATGTTTTTTTAATTTTAAAAATGGTCTCCGAATAAGGTGACCACCTCATATTCATTGTTTTTTTCAGGAAATACCTGCAGTTTTTTTTCTTTAGAAAATAGTCTCAATATCGGGTGACCTGCTCATATTGATTGTTTCCTAGAAAAACTCCATGTTTTTTTTCTGAGAATGGTCTAAATATCGATTGGCCTACTCATATTCAATGATTTTATAAGAAAAACACCACGTTTTTTTAATTCTAAAAATGGTCTCTGAATAAGGTGAGCACCTCATTTCCATTGTTTTTCTCAGGAAGTACCTGCAGTTTTTTTTTCATTAGAAAATAGTGTCAATATGGGGTGACCTGCTCATATTGAGTGTTTCCTAGAAAAACTCCATGTTTTATTTCTGAAAATGGTCTCAATATCGATTGGCCTACTCATATTCAATGATTTTATAAGAAAAACTGAAGGTTTTTTTAAATCTAAAAATGGTCTCCGAATAAGGTGACCACCTCATATTCATTGTTTTTTTCAGGAAGTACCTCCAGTTTTTTTTTCATTAGAAAATAGTTTCATTATCGGGTGACCTGCTCATATTGAGTGTTTCCTCGAAAAACTCCATATTTTATTTCTGACAATGGTCTCAATATCGATTGAACTACTCATATTCAATGATTTTATAAGAAAAACTCAACGTTTTTTTAATTCTAAAAATGGTCTCCGAATAAGGTGACCACCTCATATTCATTGTTTTTTTCAGGAAGTACCTCCAGTTTTTTTTTCGTCAGAAAATAGTCTCAATGTCGGGTGACCATGTTTTATTTCTGAAAATGGTCTCAATATCGATATGCCCTACTCATATTCATTGATTTTATAAGAAAAACTCCACCTTTTTTTAATTTTAAAAATGGTCTCCGAATAAGGTGCGCACCTCATTTCCATTGTTTTTTTCAGGAAGTACCTGCAGTTTTTTTTTCATTAGAAAATAGTCTCAATATCGGGTGACCTGCTCATATTGAGTGTTTCCTAGAAAAACTCCATGTTTTATTTCTAAAGATGGTCTCAATATCGATTGGCCTACTCATATTCAATGATTTTATAAGAAAAACTCGATGTTTTTTTAATTTTAAAAATGGTCTCCGAATAAGCTGACCGCCTCATATTCATTGTTTGTTCCAGGAAATACCAGCCGCTTTTTTTCTTTAGAAAATAGTCTCAATATCGGGTGACCTGCTCATATTGAGTGTTTCCTAGAAAAACTCCATGTTTTATTTCTAAAAATGGTGTAAATATCGATTGGCCTACTCATATTTAATGATTTTAGAAGAAAAACACCACGTTTTTTTAATTCCAAAAATGGTCTCCGAATAAGGTGACCACCTCATATTCATTGTTTTTTCCACGAAGTACCTGCAGTTTTTTTTTTCATTAGAAAATAGTCTCAATATCGGGTGACCTGCTCATATTGAGTGTTTCCTAGAAAAACTCCATGTTTTATTTCTTAAAATGGTCTAAATATCGATTGGCCTACTCATATTCAATGATTTTATAAGAAAAACACCACGTTTTTTTAATTCTAAAAATGGTCTCCGAATAAGGTGAGCACCTCATTTTCATTGTTTTTTTCAGGAAATACCTGCAGTTTTTTTTCTTCAGAAAATAGTCTCAATATCGGGTGACCTCCTCATATTGAGTGTTTCCTAGAAAAACTCCATGTTTTATTTCTGAAAATGGTCTCAATATCGATCGAACTACTCATATTCAATGATTTTATAAGAAAAACTCCACGTTTTTTGAATTTCAAAAATATTCTTCGAATATGCTGACCACCTCATATTCATTGTTTTTTTCTGGAAATACCTGCAGTTTTTTTTCTTTAGAAAATAGTCTCAATATCGGTGACCTGCTCATATTGAGCGTTTCCTAGAAAAAACTCCCTGTTTTATTTCTGAAAATGGTCTCAATATCAATTGAACTACTCATATTCAATGATTTTATAAGAAAAACTCAACGTTTTTTTAATTCTAAAAATGGTCTCCGAATAAGGTGACCACCTCTTATTCATTGTTTTTTTCAGGAAGTACCTGCAGTTTTTTTTTCATTAGAAAATAGTCTCAATATCGGGTGACCTGCTCATATTGAGTGTTTCCTAGAAAAACTCCATGTTTTATTTCTGAAAATGGTCTAAATATCGATTGGCCTACTCATATTCAATGATTTTATAAGAAAAACTCCACCTTTTTTTAATTTTAAAAATGCTCTCCGAATGAGGTGACCACCTCATTTTCATTGTTTTTTTCAGGAAATACCTACAGTTTTTTTTCTTTAGAAAATAGTCTCAATATCGGGTGACCTGCTCATATTGAGTGTTTCCTAGAAAAACTCCATGTTTTATTTCTGAAAATGGTCTAAATATCGATTGGCCTACTCATATCCAATGATTTTATAAGAAAAACTCGATGTTTTTTTAATTCTAAAAATGGTCTCCGAATAAGGTGACCACCTCATATGCATTGTTTTTTTTCAGGAAGTACCTGCAGTTTTTTTTTTTTCATTAGAAAATAGTCTCAATATCGGGTGACCTGCTCATATTGAGTGTTTCCTAGAAAAACTCCATGTTTTATTTCTGGGAATGGTCTAAATATCGATTGGCCTACTCATATTCAATGATTTTATAAGAACAACACCATGTTTTTTTAATTCTAAAAATGGTCTCCGAATAAGGTGAGCACCTCATTTCCATTGTTTTTTTCAGGAAGTACCTGCAGTTTTTTTTTCATTAGAAAATAGTCTCAATATCGGGTGACCTGCTCATATTGAGTGTTTCCTAGAAAACTCCATGTTTTATTTCTGAGAATGGTCTAAATATCGATTGGCCTATTCATATTCAATGATTTTATAAGAAAAACACCACGTTTTTTTAATTCTAAAAATGGTCTCTGAATAAGGTGAGCACCTCATTTCCATTGTTTTTTTCAGGAAGTACCTGCAGTTTTTTTTCATTAGAAAATAGTCTCAATATCGGGTGACCTGCTTATATTGAGTGTTTCCTAGAAAAACTCCATGTTTTATTTCTGAAAATGTTCTCAATATCGATTGAACTACTCATATTCAATGATTTTATAAGAAAAACTCCACGTTTTTGTAATTTTAAAAATGGTCTCCGAATAAGCTGACCACCCCATATTCATTGTTTTTTTTAGGAAATACCTGCAGTTTTTTTTCTTTAGAAAATAGTCTCAATATCGGGTGACCTGCTCATATTGATTGTTTCCTAGAAAAACTCCATGTTTTATTTCTGGGAATGGTCTAAATATCGATTGGCCTACTCATATTCAATGATTTTATAAGAACAACACCATGTTTTTTTAATTCTAAAAATGGTCTCCGAATAAGGTGAGCACCTCATTTCCATTGTTTTTTTCAGGAAGTACCTGCAGTTTTTTTTTCATTAGAAAATAGTCTCAATATCGGGTGACCTGCTCATATTGAGTGTTTCCTAGAAAACTCCATGTTTTATTTCTGAGAATGGTCTAAATATCGATTGGCCTACTCATATTCAATGATTTTATAAGAAAAACTCCATGTTTTTTGAATTTTAAAAATGGTCTCCGAATAAGCTGACCACCTCATATTCATTGTTTTTTCCAGGAAATACCTGCAGTTTTTTTTCTTTAGAAAATAGTCTCAATATCGGGTGACCTGCTCATATTGAGTGTTTCCTAGAAAAACTCCATATTTTTTTTTTAAAAATTATCTCAATATCGATTGACCAACTCATATTCAATGAATTTATAACAAAAACTCCACATTTTTTAATTCTAAAAATAGTCTCAGAATAAGGTGACCACCTCATATTCATTTTTTTTTCCAGGAAATACCTGCAGTTTTTTTTCTTTAGAAAATAGTCTCAATATCGGGTGACCTGCTCATATTGAGTGTTTCCTAGAAAAACTCCATGTTTTATTTCTGAGAATGGTCTAAATATCGATTGGCCTACTCATATTCAATGATTTTATAAGAAAAACACCACGTTTTTTTAATTCTAAAAATGGTCTCCGAATAAGGTGAGCACCTCATTTTCATTGTTTTTTTCAGGAAGTACCTGCGTGTTTTTTTTCCATTAGAAAATAGTCTCAATATCGGGTGACCTGCTCATATTGAGTGTTTCCTAGAAAAACTCCATGTTTTATTTCTGAAAATGGTCTAAATATCGATTGGCCTACTCATATTCAATGATTTTATAAGAAAAACTCAAGGTTTTTTTAAATCTAAAAATGGTCTCCAAATAAGGAGACCACCTCATATTCATTGTTTTTTTCAGGAAGTACCTCCAGTTTTTTTTTCATTAGAAAATAGTCTCAATATCGGGTGACCTGCTCATATTGAGTGTTTCCTAGAGAAACTCAATATTTTATTTCTGAAAATTGTCTTAATATCGATTGAACTACTCATATTCAATGATTTTATAAGAAAAACTCAACGTTTTTTTAATTCTAAAAATGGTCTCCGAATAAGGTGACCACCTCATATTCATTGTTTTTTTCAAGAAGTACCTCCAGTTTTTTTTTCATCAGAAAATAGTCTCAATGTCGGGTGACCATGTTTTATTTCTGAAAATGGTCTCAATATCGATATGCCCTACTCATATTCATTGATTTTATAAGAAAAACTCCCCCTTTTTTTAATTTTAAAAATGGTCTCCGAATAAGGTGACCACCTCATATTCATTGTTTTTTTCAGGAAATACCTGCAGTTTTTTTTTCATTAGAAAATAGTCTCAGTATCGGGTGACCTGCTCATATTGAGTGTTTCCTAGAAAAATTCAATGTTTTATTTCTGAAGATGGTCTCAATATCGATTGCCTCCTCATATTCAATGATTTTTTAAGAAAAACTCGATGTTTTTTTAATTCTAAAAATGGTCTCCGAATAAGGTGACCACCTCATATTCATTGTTTTTTTCAGGAAATACCTGCAGTTTTTTTTCTTTAGAAAATAGTCTCAATATCGGGTGACCTGCTCATATTGAGTGTTTCCTAGAAAAACTCCATGTTTTATTTCTGAAAATGGTCTAAATATCGATTGGCCTACTCATATTTAATGATTTTATAAGAAAAACACCACGTTTTTTTAATTCTAAAAATGGTCTCCGAATAAGGTGACCACCTCATATTCATTGTTTTTTTCAGGAAGTACCTGCAGTTTTTTTTCATTAGAAAATAGTCTCAATATCGGGTGACCTGCTCATATTGAGTGTTTCCTAGAAAAACTCCATGTTTTATTTCTGAAAATGGTCTCAATATCGATTGGCCTACTCATATTCAATGATTTTATAAGAAAAACACCACGTTTTTTTAATTCTAAAAATGGTCTCCGAATAAGGTGAGCACCTCATTTTCATTGTTTTTTTCAGGAAATACCTGCAGTTTTTTTTCTTCAGAAAATAGTCTCAATATCGGGTGACCTCCTCATATTGAGTGTTTCCTAGAAAAACTCCATGTTTTATTTCTGAAAATGGTCTCAATATCGATTGACCTACTCATATTCAATGATTTTATAAGAAAAACTCCACGTTTTTTGAATTTCAAAAATATTCTTCGAATATGCTGACCACCTCATATTCATTGTTTTTTTCAGGAAATACCTGCAGTTTTTTTTCTTTAGAAAATAGTCTCAATATCGGTGACCTGCTCATAATGAGCGTTTCCTAGAAAAAACTCCATGTTTTATTTCTGAAAATGGTCTCAATATCAATTGAACTACTCATATTCAATGATTTTATAAGAAAAACTCAACGTTTTTTTAATTTTAAAAATGGTCTCCGAATAAGCTGACCACCTCATATTCATTGCTTTTTCCAGGAAATACCTCTAGTTTTTTTTCATTAGAAAATAGTCTCAATATCGGGTGTCCTACTCATATTGAGTGTTTTCTAGAAAAACTCCATGTTTTATTTCTGAAAATGGTCTCAATATCGATTGACCTACTCATATTCAATGATTTTATAAGAAAAACTCCACGTTTTTTTAATTCTAAAAATGGTCTCCGAATAAGGTGACCACCTCATATTCATTGTTTTTTTCAGGAAATACCTCCAGTTTTTTTTCTTTAGAAAATAGTCTCAATATCGGGTGACCTGCTCATATTGAGTGTTTCCTAGAAAAACTCCATGTTTTATTTCTGAAAATGGTCTCAATATCGATTGGCCTACTCATATTCAATGATTTTATAAGAAAAACTCGATGTTTTTTTAATTCTAAAAATGGTCTCCGAATAAGCTGACCACCTCATATTCATTATTTTTCCCAGGAAATACCTGCAGTTTTTTTCTTTAGAAAATAGTCTCAATATGGGGTGACCTGCTCATATTGAGTGTTTCCTAGAAAAACTCCATGTTTTATTTTTGAAAATGGTCTCAATATCGATTGGCCTACTCATATTCAATGATTGTATAAGAAAAACACCACGTTTTTTTAATTCTAAAAATGGTCTCCGAATAAGGTGAGCACCTCATTTTCATTGTTTTTTTCAGGAAGTACCTCCTGTTTTTTTTTCATCAAAAAATAGTCTCAATATCGGGTGACCATGTTTTATTTCTGAAAATAGTCTCAATATCGATTGACCGACTCATATTCAATGATTTTATAAGAAAAACACCACGTTTTTTTAATTCTAAAAATGGTCTCCGAATAAGGTGAGCACCTCATTTCCATTGTTTTTTTCAGGAAGTACCTGCAGTTTTTTTTCATTAGAAAATAGTCTCAATATCGGGTGACCTGCTTATATTGAGTGTTTCCTAGAAAAACTCCATGTTTTATTTCTGAAAATGTTCTCAATATCGATTGAACTACTCATATTCAATGATTTTATAAGAAAAACTCCACGTTTTTGTAATTTTAAAAATGGTCTCCGAATAAGCTGACCACCCCATATTCATTGTTTTTTTTAGGAAATACCTGCAGTTTTTTTTCTTTAGAAAATAGTCTCAATATCGGGTGACCTGCTCATATTGATTGTTTCCTAGAAAAACTCCATGTTTTATTTCTGGGAATGGTCTAAATATCGATTGGCCTACTCATATTCAATGATTTTATAAGAACAACACCATGTTTTTTTAATTCTAAAAATGGTCTCCGAATAAGGTGAGCACCTCATTTCCATTGTTTTTTTCAGGAAGTACCTGCAGTTTTTTTTTCATTAGAAAATAGTCTCAATATCGGGTGACCTGCTCATATTGAGTGTTTCCTAGAAAACTCCATGTTTTATTTCTGAGAATGGTCTAAATATCGATTGGCCTATTCATATTCAATGATTTTATAAGAAAAACTCCACGTTTTTTGAATTTTAAAAATGGTCTCAGAATAAGCTGACCACCTCATATTCATTGTTTTTTCCAGGAAATACCTGCAGTTTTTTTCCTTTAGAAAATAGTCTCAATATCGGGTGACCTGCTCATATTCAGTGTTTCTTAGAAAAACCTCATGTTTTATTTCTAAAAATGGTGTAAATATCGATTGGCCTACTCATATTTAATGCTTTTAGAAGAAACACACCACGTTTTTTGAATTCCAAAAATGGTCTCCGAATAAGGTGAGCACCTCATTTTCATTGTTTTTTTCAGGAAGGACCTGCAGTTTTTTTTCTTTAGAAAATAGTCTCAATATCGGGTGACCTGCTCATATTGATTGTTTCCTAGAAAAACTCCATGTTTTTTTTCTGAGAATGGTCTAAATATCGATTGGCCTACTCATATTCAATGATTTTATAAGAAAAACACCACGTTTTTTTAATTCTAAAAATGGTCTCCGAATAAGGTGAGCACCTCATTTCCATTGTTTTTTTCAGGAAGTACCTGCAGTTTTTTTTTCATTAGAAAATAGTCTCAATATCGGGTGACCTGCTCATATTGAGTGTTTCCTAGAAAAACTCCATGTTTTATTTCTGAAAATGGTCTCAATATCGATTGGCCTACTCATATTCAATGATTTTATAAGAAAAACTCAAGGTTTTTTTAAATCTAAAAATGGTCTCCAAATAAGGAGACCACCTCATATTGATTGTTTTTTTCAGGAAGTACCTCCAGTTTTTTTTTCATTAGAAAATAGTCACAATATCGGTTGACCTTCTCATATTGAGTGTTTCCTAGAAAAACTCCATGTTTTGTTTCTGAAAATAGTCTCAATATCGATTGACCAACTCATATTCAATGAATTTATAAGAAAAACTCCACGCTTTTTTAATTCTGAAAACGGTCTCAGAATAAGGTGACCACCTCATATTCGTTGTTATTTTCAAGAAATTCCTTCAGTTTTTTCTTTCTACATAAAATGGTCACAATATCGGGTGACCATGTTTTATTTCTGAAAATAGTCTCAATATCGATTGACCGACTCATATTCAATGATTTTATAAGAAAAACTCCACCTTTTTTTAATTTTACAAATGGTCTCCGAATAAGGTGACCACCTCATATTCATTGTTTTTTTTGGGAAATACCTGCAGTTTTTTTTCTTTAGAAAATGGTCTCAATATCGGGTGACCTGCTCATATTGAGTGTTTCCTAGAAAAACTCCATGTTTTATTTCTGAAAATGGTCTAAATATTGATTGGCCTACTCATATTCAATGATTTTATAAGAAAAGCACCATGTTTTTTTAATTCTAAAAATGGTCTCCGAATAAGGTGACCACCTCATATTCATTGTTTTTTTCAGGAAATACCTGCAGTTTTTTTTCTTTAGAAAATAGTCTCAATATCGGGTGACCTGCTCATATTGATTGTTTCCTAGAAAAACTCCATGTTTTTTTTCTGAGAATGGTCTAAATATCGATTGGCCTACTCATATTCAATGATTTTATAAGAAAAACACCACGTTTTTTTAATTCTAAAAATGGTCTCCGAATAAGGTGAGCACCTCATTTCCATTGTTTTTTTCAGGAAGTACCTGCCATTTTTTTTTCATTAGAAAATAGTCTCAATATGGGGTGACCTGCTCATATTGAGTGTTTCCTAGAAAAACTCCATGTTTTATTTCTGAAAATGGTCTCAATATCGATTGGCCTACTCATATTCACTGATTTTATAAGAAAAACTCAAGGTTTTTTTAAATCTAAAAATGGTCTCCGAATAAGGTGACCACCTCATATTCATTGTTTTTTTCAGGAAGTACCTCCAGTTTTTTTTTATTAGAAAATAGTTTCATTATCGGGTGACCTGCTCATATTGAGTGTTTCCTAGAAAAACTCCATATTTTATTTCTGACAATGGTCTCAATATCGATTGATCTACTCATATTCAATGATTTTATAAGAAAAACTCAACGTTTTTTTAATTCTAAAAATGGTCTCCGAATAAGGTGACCACCTCATATTCATTGTTTTTTTCAGGAAGTACCTCCAGTTTTTTTTTCGTCAGAAAATAGTCTCAATGTCGGGTGACCATGTTTTATTTCTGAAAATGGTCTCAATATCGATATGCCCTACTCATATTCATTGATTTTATAAGAAAAACTCCACCTTTTTTTAATTTTAAAAATGGTCTCCGAATAAGGTGCGCACCTCATTTTCATTGTTTTTTTCAGGAAATACCTGCAGTTTTTCTTCTACAGAAAATAGTCTCAATATCTGGTGACCTGCTCATATTGAGTGTTTCCTAGAAAAACTCCATGTTTTAATTCTGAAGATGGTCTCAATATCGATTGGCCTACTCATATTCAATGATTTTATAAGAAAAACTCGATGTTTTTTAAATTTTAAAAATGGTCTCTGAATAAGATGACCGCCTCATATTCATTGTTTGTTCCAGGAAATACCAGCAGTATTTTTTCTTTAGAAAATAGTCTCAATATCGGGTGACCTGCTCATATTGAGTGTTTCCTAGAAAAACTCCATGTTTTATTTCTAAAAATGGTGTAAATATCGATTGGCCTACTCATATTTAATGATTTTAGAAGAAAAACACCACGTTTTTTTAATTCCAAAAATGGTCTCCGAATAAGGTGAGCACCTCATTTTCATTGTTTTTTCCACGAAGTACCTGCAGTTTTTTTTTTCATTAGAAAATAGTCTCAATATCGGGTGACCTGCTCATATTGAGTGTTTCCTAGAAAAACTCCATGTTTTATTTCTTAAAATGGTCTAAATATCGATTGGCCTACTCATATTCAATGATTCTATAAGAAAAACACCACGTTTTTTTAATTCTAAAAATGGTCTCCGAATAAGGTGAGCACCTCATTTTCATTGTTTTTTTCAGGAAATATCTACAGTTTTTTTTCTTCAGAAAATAGTCTCAATATCGGGTGACCTCCTGATATTGAGTGTTTCCTAGAAAAACTCCATGTTTTATTTCTGAAAATGGTCTCAATATCGATCGAACTACTCATATTCAATGATTTTATAAGAAAAACTCCACGTTTTTTGAATTTCAAAAATATTCTTCGAATATGCTGACCACCTCATATTCATTGTTTTTTTCTGGAAATACCTGCAGTTTTTTTTCTTTAGAAAATAGTCTCAATATCGGTGACCTGCTCATATTGAGCGTTTCCTAGAAAAAACTCCCTGTTTTATTTCTGAAAATGGTCTCAATATCAATTGAACTACTCATATTCAATGATTTTATAAGAAAAACTCGACGTTTTTTTAATTCTAAAAATGGTCTCCGAATAAGGTGACCACCTCATATTCATTGTTTTTTTCAGGAAGTACCTGCAGTTTTTTTTCATTAGAAAATAGTCTCAATATCGGGTGACCTGCTCATATTGAGTGTTTCCTAGAAAAACTCCATGTTTTATTTCTGAAAATGGTCTAAATATCGATTGGCCTACTCATATTCAATGATTTTATAAGAAAAACTCCACCTTTTTTTAATTTTAAAAATGCTCTCCGAATGAGGTGACCACCTCATTTTCATTGTTTTTTTCAGGAAATACCTACAGTTTTTTTTCTTTAGAAAATAGTCTCAATATCGGGTGACCTGCTCATATTGAGTGTTTCCTAGAAAAACTCCATGTTTTATTTCTGAAAATGGTCTAAATATCGATTGGCCTACTCATATCCAATGATTTTATAAGAAAAACTCGATGTTTTTTTAATTCTAAAAATGGTCTCCGAATAAGGTGACCACCTCATATTCATTGTTTTTTTCAGGAAGTACCTGCAGTTTTTTTTCATTAGAAAATAGTCTCAATATCGGGTGACCTGCTCATATTGAGTGTTTCCTAGAAAAACTCCATGTTTTATTTCTGAAAATGGTCTAAATATCGATTGGCCTACTCATATTCAATGATTTTATAAGAAAAACTCCACGTTTTTTGAATTCTAAAAATGGTCTCCGAATAAGGTGGCCACCTCATATTCATTGTTTTTTCCAGGAAATACCTCCAGTGTTTTTTTTCATCAGAAAATGGTCACAATATCGGTTGACCTTCTTATATTTCTGAAAAATCTCCATTTTTTTCTGAAAATGGTCTAAATATCGATTGGCTTACTCATATTCAATGATTTTATAAGAAAAACTCCACGTTTTTTGAATTTTAAAAATGGTCTCCGAATAAGGTGCCCACCTCATATTCATTGTTTTTTTCAGGAAGTACCTCCAGTGTTTTTTTTCATCAGAAAATAGTCTCAATGTCGGGTGACCATGTTTTATTTCTGAAAATGGTCTCAATATCGATTGGCCTACTCAAATTCAATGATTTTATAAGAAAAACTCCATGTTTTTTGAATTTTAAAAATGTTCTCCGAATAAGCTGACCACCTCATATTCATTGTATTTTTCAGCAAATACCTGCAGTTTTTTTTCTTTAGAAAATAGTCTCAATATCGGGTGACCTGCTCATATTGAGTGTTTCCTAGAAAAACTCCATGTTTTATTTCTGAAAATGGTCTCAATATTGATTGGCCTATTCATATTCAATGATTTTATAAGAAAAACTCCATGTTTTTTGAATTTTAAAAATCGTCTCCGAATAAGTTGACCACCTCATATTCATTGTTTTTTTTTATGAAGACCTCCAGTTTTTTTTCATCAGAAAATAGTCTCAATGTCGGGTGACCATGTTTTGTTTTCTAAAAATAGCCTCAATATCGATTGACCAACTCATATTCAATGAATTTTTAAGAAAAACTCCACTTTTTTGTAATTCTAAAAACGGTCTCAGAATAAGGTGACCACCTCATATTCATTGTTTTTTCAGGAAATACATTCAGTTTTTTGAGGAGATTCTTTTCTAAAAATAGTCTCAATATCGATTCACCAACTCATATTCAATGAATTTATAAGAAAAACTCCACGTTTTTTTAATTCTGAAAACAATCTCAGAATAAGGTGACCACCTCATATTCATTGTTTTTTTGAGGAAATACCTTCAGTTTTTTCTGTCTTCAGAAAATGGTCACAATATCGGGTGACCATGTTTTTCTTTCTAAAAATAGTCTCAATATCGTTTGACCAACTCATATTCAATGAATTTATAAGAAAAACTGCATGTTTTTTTAATTCTGAAAACGATGGCAGAATAAGGTGACCACCTCATATTCACTGTTTTTTCAGGAAATACCTTCAGTTTTTTTTTCTTCAGAAAATAGTCTCAATATCGGGTGACCTGCTCATATTAAGAGTTTCCTAGAAAAACTCCAAGTTTTTTTTTCTACAAATGGTCTCAATATCGATTGACCAACCCATATTCAATGATTTTATAAGAAAAACTCCATGTTTTTTGAATTCTAAAAATGGTCTCGGAATAAGGTGACCACCTCATATTCATTGTTTTTTTCAGGAAATACCTGCAGTTTATTTTTTCTTCAGAAAATAGTCTCAATATCGGGTGACCTGCTCATATTAAGTGTTTCCTAGAAAAACTCAAAGTTTTTTTTCTACAAATGGTCTCAATATCGATTGAACTACTCATATTCAATGATTTTATAAGAAAAACTCGACGTTTTTTTAATTCTAAAAATGGTCTCCGAATAAGGTGACCACCTCATATTCATTGTTTTTTTCAGGAAGTACCTGCAGTTTTTTTTCATTAGAAAATAGTCTCAATATCGGGTGACCTGCTCATATTGAGTGTTTCCTAGAAAAACTCCATGTTTTATTTCTGAAAATGGTCTCAATATCGATTGGCCTACTCATATTCAATGATTTTATAAGAAAAACTCCACCTTTTTTTAATTGTAAAAATGCTCTCCGAATAAGCTGACCACCTCATATTCATTGTTTTTTTCAGGAAATACCTACAGTTTTTTTTCTTTAGAAAATAGTCTCAATATCGGGTGACCTGCTCATATTGAGTGTTTCCTAGAAAAACTCCATGTTTTATTTCTGAAAATGGTCTCAATATCGATTGGCCTACTCATATTCAATGATTTTATAAGAAAAACTCGATGTTTTTTTAATTCTAAAAATGGTCTCCGAATAAGGTGACCACCTCATATTCATTGTTTTTTTCAGGAAGTACCTGCAGTTTTTTTTTCATTAGAAAATAGTCTCAATATCGGGTGACCTGCTCATATTGAGTGTTTCCTAGAAAAACTCCATGTTTTATTTCTGAAAATGGTCTAAATATCGATTGGCCTACTCATATTCAATGATTTTATAAGAAAAACTCGATGTTTTTTTAATTCTAAAAATGGTCTCCGAATAAGGTGACCACCTCATATGCATTGTTTTTTTTCAGGAAGTACCTGCAGTTTTTTTTTCATTAGAAAATAGTCTCAATATCGGGTGACCTGCTCATATTGAGTGTTTCCTAGAAAAACTCCATGTTTTATTTCTGAAAATGGTCTCAATATCGATTGGCTTACTCATATTCAATGATTTTATAAGAAAAACTCCACGTTTTTTGAATTTTAAAAATGGTCTCCGAATAAGGTGCCCACCTCATATTCATTGTTTTTTTCAGGAAGTACCTCCAGTGTTTTTTTTCATCAGAAAATAGTCTCAATGTCGGGTGACCATGTTTTATTTCTGAAAATGGTCTCAATATCGATTGGCCTAATCAAATTCAATGATTTTATAGGAAAAACTCCATGTTTTTTGAATTTTAAAAATGGTCTCCGAATAAGGTGACCACCTCATATTCATTGTATTTTTCAGCAAATACCTGCAGTTTTTTTTCTTTAGAAAATAGTCTCAATATCGGGTGACCTGCTCATATTGAGTGTTTCCTAGAAAAACTCCATGTTTTATTTCTGAAAATGGTCTCAATATCGATTGGCCTACTCATATTCAATGATTTTATAAGAAAAACTCCATGTTTTTTGAATTTTAAAAATCGTCTCCGAATAAGTTGACCACCTCATATTCATTGTTTTTTTTTATGAAGACCTCCAGTTTTTTTTCATCAGAAAATAGTCTCAATGTCGGGTGACCATGTTTTATTTCTGAAAATGGTCTCAATATCGATTGACCTACTCATATTCAATGATTTTATAAGAAAAACTCGACGTGTTTTTAATTCTAAAAATGGTCTCCGAATAAAGTGACCACCTCATATTCATTGTTCTTTTCAGGAAATACCTGCAGTTTTTTTTTTCATCAGAAAATAGTCTCAACGTCAGGTGACCATGTTTTATTTCTAAAAATGGTCTCAATATCGATTGACCTACTCATATTCAATGATTTTATAAGAAAAACTCAACGTGTTTTTAATTCTAAAAATGGTCTCCGAATAAGGTGACCACCTCATATTCATTGTTTTTTTCATGAAGTACCTCCTGTTTTTTTTTTCATCAGAAAATAGTCTCAATGTCAGGTGACCATGTTTTATTTCTGAAAATGGTCTCAATATCGATTGACCAACTCATATTCAATTATTTTATAAGAAAAACTCCACCTTCTTTTAATTTTAAAAATGTTCTACGAATAAGGTGACCACCTCACATTCATTGTTTTTTTCAGGAAATACCTGCATTTTTTTTTCTTTAGAAAATAGTCTCAATATCAGGTGACGTGCTTATATTGAGTGTTTCCTAGAAAAACTCCATGTTTTATTTCTGAAAATGGTCTCAATATCGATTGGCATACTCATATTCAATGATTTTATAAGAAAAACTCCACGTTTTTTGAATTTTAAAAATGGTCTCCGAATAAGCTGACCACCTCATATTCATTGTTTTTTCCAAGAAATAGCTGCAGTTTTTTTTCTTTAGAAAATAGTCTCAATATCGGGTCACCTGCGCATATTGAGTGTTTCCTAGAAAAACTCCATGTTTTATTTCTGAAAATGGTCTCAATATCGATTGACCTACTCATATTGAACGATTTTATAAGAAAAACTCGACGTGTTTTTAATTCTAAAAATGGTCTCCGAATAAGGTGACCGCCTCATATTCATTGTTTTTTGCAGGAAGTACCTGCAGTTTTTTTTTCATTAGAAAATGGTCTCAATATCGATTGACCTACTCATATTCAATTATTTTATAAGAAAAACTCCACCTTTTTTTAATTTTAAAAATGCTCTCCGAATAAGGTGACCACCTCATATTCATTGTTTTTTTTTCAGGAAATACCTGCAGTTTTTTTTCTTTAGAAAATAGTCTCAATATCGGGTGACCTGCGCATATTGAGTGTTTCCTAGAAAAACTCCATGTTTTATTTCTGAAAATGGTCTCTATATCGATTGACCTACTCATATTCAATGATTTTATAAGAAAAACTCGACGTGTTTTTAATTCTAAAAGTGGTCTCCGAATAAGGTGACCACCTCATATTCATTGTTTTTTTCAGGAAGTACCTGCAGTTTTTTTTTTCATCAGAAAATAGTCTCAATGTCAGGTGACCATGTTTTATTTCTAAAAATGGTCTCAACATCGATTGACCTACTCATATTCAATTATTTTATAAGAAAAACTCCACCTTTTTTTAATTTTAAAAATGCTCTCCGAATGAGGTGACCACCTCATATTCATTGTTTTTTTCAGGAAATACCTACAGTTTTTTTTCTTTAGAAAATAGTCTCAATATCGGGTGACCTGCTCATATTGAGTGTTTCCTAGAAAAACTCCATGTTTTATTTCTGAAAATGGTCTAAATATCGATTGGCCTACTCATATCCAATGATTTTATAAGAAAAACTCGATGTTTTTTTAATTCTAAAAATGGTCTCCGAATAAGGTGACCACCTCATATGCATTGTTTTTTTCAGGAAGTACCTGCAGTTTTTTTTTTCATTAGAAAATAGTCTCAATATCGGGTGACCTGCTCATATTGAGTGTTTCCTAGAAAAACTCCATGTTTTATTTCTGAGAATGGTCTAAATATCGATTCGCCTACTCATATTCAATGATTTTACAAGAAAAACACCATGTTTTTTTAATTCTAAAAATGGTCTCCGAATAAGGTGACCACCTCATATTCATTGTTTTTTTCAAGAAGTACCAGCAGTTTTTTTTTCATTAGAAAATAGTCTCAATATCGCGTGACCTGCTCATATTGAGTGTTTCCTAGAAAAACTCCATGTTTTATTTCTGAAAATGGTCTAAATATCGATTGGCCTACTCATATTCAATGATTTTATAAGAAAAACTCCACCTTTTTTTAATTTTAAAAATGGTCTCCGAATAAGGTGGCCACCTCATATTCATTGTTTTTTCCAGGAAATACCTGCAGTTTTTTTTCTTTAGAGAATAGTCTCAATATCGGGTGACCTGCTCATATTGAGTGTTTCCTAGAAAAACTCCATGTTTTATTTCTGAAAATGGTCTCTATATCGATTGACCTACTCATATTCAATGATTTTATAAGAAAAACTCGACGTGTTTTTAATTCTAAAAGTGGTCTCCGAATAAGGTGACCACCTCATATTCATTGTTTTTTTCATGAAGTACCTCCAGTTTTTTTTTCATCAGAAAATAGTCTCAATGTCGGGTGACCATGTTTTATTTCTGAAAATGGCCTCAATATCGATTGACCTACTCATATTCAATGATTTTATAAGAAAAACTCCACCTTTTTTTAATTTTAAAAATGGTCTACGAATAAGGTGACCAACTCATATTCATTGTTTTTTTCAGGATATACCTGCACTTTTTTTTCTTTACAAAATAGTCTCAATATCGGGTGACCTGCTCATATTGAGTGTTTCCTAGAAAAACTCCATGTTTTATTTCTGAAAATGGTCTCAATATCGATTGGCCTACTCATATTCAATGATTTTATAAGAAAAACTCGATGTTTTTTTAATTCTAAAAATGGTCTCCGAATAAGGTGACCACCTCATATTCATTGTTTTTTTCAGGAAGTACCTGCAGTTTTTTTTCATTAGAAAATAGTCTCAATATCGGGTGACCTGCTCATATTGAGTGTTTCCTAGAAAAACTCCATGTTTTATTTCTGAGAATGGTCTAAATATCGATTGACCAACTCATATTCAATGAATTTATAAGAAAAACTCCATGTTTTTTTAATTCTAAAAACGGTCTCAGAATAAGGTGACCACCTCATATTCATTGTTTATTCAGGAAATACCTTTAGATTTTTCTTTCTTCAGAAAATGGTCACAATATCGGGTGACCTTCTCATATTAAGCGTTTCGAAGAAATTCTCCTTGTTTTTCTTTCTAAAAATAGTCTCGATATCGATTGACCAACTCATATTCAATGAATTTATAAGAAAAACTCCATGTTTTTTTAATTCTAAAAACGGTCTCAGAATAAGGTGACCACCTCATATTCATTGTTTTTTCAGGAAATACCTTCAGTTTTTTCTTTCTTCAGAAAATGGTCACAATATCGGGTGACCTTCTCATATTAAGTGTTTCGAAGAAAAACTCCATGTTTTTTTTCTCTAAAAATAGTCTCAATATCGATTGACCAACTCATATTCAATGAATTTATAAGAAAAACTCCATGTTTTTTTAATTCTAAAAACGGTCTCAGAATAAGGTGACCACCTCATATTCATTGTTTTTTTTCAGGAAATACCTTCAGTTTTTTCTTTCTTCAGAAAATGGTCTCAATATCGGGTGACCTTCTCATATTAAGTGTTTCGAAGAAAAACTCCATGTTTTTTTTCTAAAAATGGTCTAAATATCGATTGGCCTACTGATATTCAATGATTTTATAAGAAAAACACCACGTTTTTTTAATTCTAAAAATGGTCTCCGAATAAGGTGACCACCTCATATTCATTGTTTTTTTCAGGAAGTACCTGCAGTTTTTTTTCATTAGAAAATAGTCTCAATATCGGGTGACCTGCTCATATTGAGTGTTTCCTAGAAAAACTCCATGTTTTATTTCTGAAAATGGTCTCAATATCGATTGAACTACTCATATTCAATGATTTTATAAGAAAAACTCCACGTTTTTTTAATTTTAAAAATGGTCTCCGAATAAGGTGACCACCTCATATTCATTGTTTTTTTCAGGAAATACCTTCAGTTCCTGTTTCTGCTGAAAATGGTCTCAATATCGGCAGACCGGCTCATATTAAGTGTTTCGTAGAAAAACTCCAAATTTTTTTTGAGAAAATGATCTCAATATCGATTGGCCTACTCATATTCAATGATTTTATAAGAAAAACTCCATGTTTTTTTAATTCTAAAAATGGTCTCCGAATAAGGTGACCACCTCATATTCATTGTTTTTTTCAGGAAGTACCTGCAGTTTTTTTTCATTAGAAAATAGTCTCAATATCGGGTGACCTCCTCATATTGAGTGTTTCCTAGAAAAACTCCATGTTTTATTTCTGAAAATGGTCTCAATATCGATTGGCTTACTCATATTCAATGATTTTATAAGAAAAACACCACGATTTTTTAATTGTAAAAATGGTCTCCGAATAAGGTGACCACCTCATATTCATTGTTTTTTTCAGGAAGTACCTGCAGTTTTTTTTTTCATCAGAAAATAGTCTCAATGTCAGGTGACCATGTTTTATTTCTAAAAATGGTCTCAGCATCGATTGACCTACTCATATTCAATTATTTTATAAGAAAAACTCCACCTTTTTTTAATTTTAAAAATGCTCTCCGAATGAGGTGACCAGCTCATATTCATTGTTTTTTTAGGAAATACCTATAGTTTTTTTTCTTTAGAAAATAGTCTCAATATCGGGTGACCTGCTCATATTGAGTGTTTCCTAGAAAAACTCCATGTTTTATTTCTGAAAATGGTCTCAATATCGATTGGCCTACTCATATTCAATGATTTTATAAGAAAAACTCGACCTTTTTTTAATTCTAAAAATGGTGTCCGAATAAGGCGACCACCTCATATTCATTGTTTTTTTCAGGAAGTACCTGCAGTTTTTTTTCATTAGAAAATAGTCTCCATATCGGGTGACCTCCTCATATTGAGTGTTTCCTAGAAAAACTCCATGTTTTGTTTCTGAAAATGGTCTCAATATCGATTGGCCTACTCATATTCAATGATTCTATAAGAAAAGCTCGACGTTTTTTTAATTCTAAAAATGGTCTCCGAATAAGGTGACCACCTCATATTCATTGTTTTTTTCAGGAAGTACCTGCAGTTTTTTTTTCATTAGAAAATAGTCTCAATATCGGGTGACCTGCTCATATTGAGTGTTTCCTAGAAAAACTCCATGTTTTATTTCTGAAAATGGTCTCAATATCGATTGGCCTACTCATATTCAATGATTTTATAAGAAAAACTCGACGTTTTTTTAATTCTAAAAATGGTCTCCGAATAAGGTGACCACCTCATATTCATTGTTTTTTTCAGGAAGTACCTGCAGTTTTTTTTCATTAGAAAATAGTCTCAATATCGGGTGAACTCCTCATATTGAGTGTTTCCTAGAAAAACTCCATGTTTTATTTCTGAGAATGGTCTAAATATCGATTGGCCTACTCATATTCAATGATTTTATAAGAAAAACACCACGTTTTTTTAATTGTAAAAATGGTCTCCGAATAAGGTGACCACCTCATATTCATGGTTTTTTTCAGGAAGTACTGGCGATTTTTTTTCATTAGAAAATAGTCTCAATATCGGGTGACCTGCTCATATTGAGTGTTTCCTTGATAAACTCCATGTTTTATTTCTGAAAATGGTCTAAATATCGATTGAACTACTCATATTCAATGATTTTATAAGAAAAACTCCACGTTTTTTGAATTTTAAAAATGGTCTCAGAATAAGGTGACCACCTCATATTCATTGTTTTTTCCAGGAAATACCTGCAGTTTTTTTTCTTGAGAAAATGGCCTCAATATCGGGTGACCTACTCATATTAAGTGTTTCGTAGAAAAACACCATTTTTTTTTGAGAAAATGATCTCAATATCGATTGGCCAACTCATATTCAATGATTTTATAAGAAAAACTCCACGTTTTTTGAATTCTAAAAATGGTCTCGGAATAAGGTGACCACCTCATATTCATTGTTTTTTTCAGGAAATACCTGCATTTTTTTCTTCTACAGAAAATAGTCTCAATATCGGGTGACCTGCTCATATTGAGTGTTTCCTAGAAAAACTCCATGTTTTATTACTGAAAATGGTCTCAATATCGATTGGCCTACTCATATTCAATGATTTTATAAGAAAAAATCGACGTTTTTTTAATTCTAAAAATGGTCTCCGAGTAAGGTGAGCACCTCATTTTTATTGTTTTTTTCAGGTACTACCTGCAGTTTTTTTTTCATTAGAAAATAGTCTCAATATCGGGTGACCTGCTCATATTGAGTGTTTCCTAGAAAAACTCCATGTTTTATTTCTGAGAATGGTCTAAATATCGATTGGCCTACTCATATTCAATGATTTTATAAGAAAAACACCACGTTTTTTTAATTGTAAAAATGGTCTCCGAATAAGGTGACCACCTCATATTCATTGTTTTTCAGAAAAACTCCATGTTTTTCTTTAGAAAATAGTCTCAATATCAGGTGACGTGCTTATATTGAGTGTTTCCTAGAAAAACTCCATGTTTTATTTCTGAAAATGGTCTAAATATCGATTGCCCTACTATATTCAATGCTTTTGTAAGAAAAACACCACGTTTTTTTAATTCTAAAAATGGTCTCCGAATAAGGTGACCACCTCATATTCATTGTTTTTTTTCAGGAAATACCTTCAGTTTTTTTTCTTCAGAAAATAGTCTCAATATCGGGTGACCTGCTCATATTGAGTGTTTCCTAGAAAAACTCCATGTTTTATTTCTGAAAATGGTCTAAATATTGATTGGCCTACTCATATTCAATGATTTTATAAGAAAAACTCGATGTTTTTTTAATTCTAAAAATGTTCTCCGAATAAGGTGACCACCTCATATTCATTTTTTTTTCCAGGAAATACCTGCAGTTTTTGTCTTTACAAAATAGTCTCAATATCGGGTGACCTGCTCATATTGAGTGTTTCCTAGAAAAACTCCATGTTTTATATCTGAAAATGGTCTAAACATCGATTGAACTACTCATATTCAATGATTTTATAAGAAAAACTCCATGTTTTTTGAATTTTAAAAATGGTCTCCGAATAAGGTGACCACCTCATATTCATTGTTTTTTTCAGGAAGTACCTGCAGTTTTTTTTTCATTAGAAAATAGTCGCAATATCGGGTGACCTGCTCATATTGAGTGTTTCCTAGAAAAACTCCATGTTTTATTTCTGAAAATGGTCTCAATATCGATTGACCTACTCATATTCAATGATTTTATAAGAAAAACACCACGTTTTTTTAATTCTAAAAATGGTCTCCGAATAAGGTGACCACCTCATATTCATTGTTTTTTTCAGGAAGTACCTGCAGTTTTTTTTCATTAGAAAATAGTCTCAATATCGGGTGACCTGCTCATATTGAGTGTTTCCTTGATAAACTCCATGTTTTATTTCTGAAAATGGTCTAAATATCGATTGAACTACTCATATTCAATGATTTTATAAGAAAAACTCCACGTTTTTTGAATTTTAAAAATGGTCTCCGAATAAGGTGACCACCTCATATTCATTGTTTTTTCCAGGAAATACCTGCAGTTTTTTTTCTTGAGAAAATAGTCTCAATATCGGGTTACCTGCTCATATTGAGTGTTTCCTAGAAAAAGTCCATGTTTTATTTCTGAAAATGATCTCAATATCGATTGGCCTACTCATATTCAATGATTTTATAAGAAAAACTCGACGTTTTTTTAATTCTAAAAATGGTCTCCGAATAAGGTGACCACCTCATATTCATTGTTTTTTCCAGGAAATACCTGCAGTTTTTTTTCTTTAGAGAATAGTCTCAATATCGGGTGACCTGCTCATATTGAGTGTTTCCTAGAAAAACTCCATGTTTTGTTACTGAAAATGGTCTCAATATCGATTGGCCTACTCATATTCAATGATTTTATAAGAAAAACTCCACGTTTTTTTAATTCTCAAAATGGTCTCCGAATAAGCTGACCACCTCATATTCATTGTTTTTTTCAGGAAGTACCTGCAGTTTTTTTTTCATTAGAAAATAGTCTCAATATCGGGTGACCTGCTCATATTGAGTGTTTCCTAGAAAAACTCCATGTTTTATTTCTGAGAATGGTCTAAATATCTATTGGCCTACTCATATTCAATGATTTTATAAGAAAAACACCACGTTTTTTTAATTGTAAAAATGGTCTCCGAATAAGGTGACCACCTCATATTCATTGTTTTTTCCAGGAAATACCTGCGTGTTTTTTTTCCATTAGAAAATAGTCTCAATATCGGGTGACCTGCTCATATTGAGTGTTTCCTAGAAAAACTCCATGTTTTATTTCTCACAATGGTCTAAATATCGATTGCCCTACTATATTCAATGCTTTTGTAAGAAAAACACCACGTTTTTTTAATTCTAAAAATGGTCTCCGAATAAGGTGACCACCTCATATTCATTGTTTTTTTCAGGAAGTACCTGCAGTTTTTTTTCATTAGAAAATAGTCTCAATATCGGGTGACCTGCTCATATTGAGTGTTTCCTAGAAAAACTCCATGTTTTATTTCTGAGAATAGTCTAAATATCGATTCGCCTACTCATATTCAATGATTTTATACGAAAAACACCATGTTTTTTTAATTCTAAAAATGATCTCCGAATAAGGTGACCACCTCATATTCATTTTTTTTCCCAGGAAATACCTGCGGTTTTTTTTTCATTAGAAAATAGTCTCAATATCGGGTGACCTGCTCATATTGAGTGTTTCCTAGAAAAACTCCATGTTTTATTTCTGAAAATGGTCTCAATATCGATTGGCCTACTCATATTCAATGCTTTTATAAGAAAAACTCCACGTTTTTTGAATTTTAAAAATGGTCTCCGAATAAGCTGACCACCTCATATTCATTGTTTTTCCCATGAAATACCTGCAGTTTTTTTTTCTTCAGAAAATAGTGTAAATATTGGGTGACCTGCTCATATTAAGAGTTTCGTAGAAAATCTCCAATTTTTTTTTCTAAAAATGGTCTCAATATCGATTGACCTACTGATATTCAATGATTTTATAAGCAAAAAATCCAAGTTTTTTTAATTCTAAAAACGATATCAGAATAAGTTGAGCACCTCATATTCATTGTTTTTTCCAGGAAAAACCTTTAGTTTTTTTTTCTTCAGAAAATGGTCTCAATATCGGGTGAGATGCTCATATTAAATGTTTCCTAGAAAAACTCCAAGTTTTTTTTCTTAAAATGATCTGATAAGAAAAACTCCACGTTTTTTTAATTCTAAAAATGGTCTCGGAATAAGCTGACCACCTCATATTCATTGTTTTTTTGAGGAAATACCTGCAGTTTTTTTTTCTTCAAAAAATAGTCTCAATATCGGGTGACCTGCTCTTATTAAGTGTTTCCTAGAAAAATTCCATGTTTTATTTCTGAAAATGGTCTCAATATCGATTGGCCTACTCATATTCAATGATTTTATAACAAAAACTCGACGTGTTTTTAATTCTAAAAATGGTCTCCGAATAAGGTGACCACCTCATATTCATTGTTTTTTTCAGGAAGTACCTCCAGTTTTTTTTTCATCAGAAAATAGTCTCAAAGTCGGGTGACCATGTTTTATTTCTGAAAATGGTCTCAATATCGATTGACCTACTCATATTCAATGATTTTATAAGAAAAACTCCACGTTTTTGTAATTTTAAAAGTGGTCTCCGAATACGGTGACCACCTCATATTCATTGTTTTTTTCAGGAGGTACCTGCAGTGTTTTTATCATTAGAAAATAGTCTCAATATCGGGTGACCTGCTCATATTAAGTGTTTCGTAGAAAAACTCCATGTTTTTTTTCTAAAAATAGTCTCAATATCGATTGACCAACTCATATTCAATGAATTTATAAGAAAAACTCCACGCTTTTTTAATTCTGAAAACGGTCTCAGAATAAGGTGACCACCTCATATTCATTGTTTTTTTCAGGAAATACCTTCAGTTTTTTCTTTCTTCAGAAAATGGTCACAATATCGGTTGACCTTCTCATATTAAGTGTTTCGAAGAAAAACTCCTTGTTTTTCTCTCTAAAAATAGTCTCAATATCGATTGACCAACTCATATTCAATGAATTTATAAGAAAAACTCCACGCTTTTTTAATTCTGAAAACGGTCTCAGAATAAGGTGACCACCTCATATTCATTGTTTTTTCAGGAAATACCTTCAGTTTTTTCTTTCTTCAGAAAATGGTCACAATATCGGTTGACCTTCTCATATTAAGTGTTTCGAAGAAAAACTCCTTGTTTTTCTCTCTAAAAATAGTCTCAATATCGATTGACCAACTCATATTCAATGAATTTATA
>JADGMS010000028.1:0-148749 GCA_015731905.1 Salix dunnii | reverse complement strand
TTAGATTTCTAACCTTGTTCATATCCATGCCCTTTTTAGTTGGTATTAGACTTCAATTTTATGGGTAATAGACTTTTCCCCCAAGCATGATTGAACTTGGTTTTTGGTGGGGGTGTTAGCCGTTGATTTTCGGACAAATTGATCCTGACTCGACGAGCCCCATTTAAATCAGTATTAGCCTTAGATTTATAACCTTGTTCATATCCAAGCCCTTTCTAGTTGGTATTAGACTTCAATTTTATGGGTAATAGACTTTTCCCCCAAGCATGATTCAACTTGGTTTTTGGAGGGGGTGTTAGCCTTGTATTTTCGGACAAATTGATCCTGACTCGACGAGCCCTATTTAAATCAGTATTAGCCTTAGATTTATAACCTTTTTCATACCTAACCCTTTTTTAGTTGGTATTAGACTTCAAATTTATTGGTAATAGACTTTTCCCCCAAGCATGATTGAACTTGGTTTTTGGAGGGGGTGTTAGCCTTGTATTTTCGGACAAATTGATCCTGACTCGACGAGCCCCATTTAAATGAGTATTAGCCTTAGATTTCTAACCTTGTTCATATCCAACCCCTTTTTAGTTGGTATTAGACTTCAATTTATGTGTAATAGACTTTTCCCCCAAGCATGATTGAACTTGGTTTTTGGAGGGGGTGTTAGCCGTGGATTTTCGGACAAATTGATCCTGACTCGACGAGCCCCATTTAAATGAGTATTAGCCTTAGATTTCTAACCTTGTTCATATACATGCCCTTTTTAGTTGGTATTAGACTTCAATTTTATGGGTAATAGACTTTTCCCCCAAGCATGATTGAACTTGGTTTTTGGAGGGGGCGTTAGCCTTGGATTTTCGGACAAATTGATCCTGACTCGACGAGCCCCATTTAAATGAGTATTAGCCTTAGATTTCTTACCTTGTTCATATAAATTCCCTTTTTAGTTGGTATTAGACTTCAATTTATGGGTAATAGACTTTTCCCCCAAGCATGATTGAACTTGGTTTTTGGAGGGGGTGTTAGCCTTGGATTTTTGGATAAATTGATCCTGACTCGACGAGCCCCATTTAAATGAGTATTAGCCTTAGATTTCTAACCTTGTTCATATACATGCCCTTTTTAGTTGGTATTATACTTCAATTTTATGGGTAATAGACTTTTCCCCCAAGCATGATTGAACTTGGTTTTTGGAGGGGGTGTTAGCCTTGGATTTTCGGACAAATTGATCCTGACTCGACGAGCCCCATTTAAATGAGTATTAGCCTTAGATTTCTAACCTTGTTCATATCCAACCCTTTTTAGTTGGAATGAGACTTCAATTTATGTGTAATAGACTTTTCCCCCAAGCATGATTGAACTTGGTTTTTGGAGGGGGTGTTAGCCGTGGATTTTCGGACAAATTGATCCTGACTCGACGAGCCCCATTTAAATGAGTATTAGCCTTAGATTTCTAACCTTGTTCATATACATGCCCTTTTTAGTAGTTATTAGACTTCAATTTTATGGGTAATAGACTTTTCCCCCAAGCATGATTGAACTTGGTTTTTGGTGGGGGTGTTAGCCTTGGATTTTCGGACAAATTGATCCTGACTCGACGAGCCCCATTTAAATGAGTATTAGCCTTAGATTTCTAACCTTTTTCATATACATGCCCTTTTTAGTTGGTATTAGACTTCAATTTTATGGATAATAGACTTTTCCCCCAAGCATGATTGAACTTGGTTTTTGGAGGGGGTGTTAGCCTTGGAATTTCGGACAAATTGATCCTGACTCGACGAGTCCCATTTAAATGAGTATTAGCCTTAGATTTCTAACCTTGTTCATATACATTCGCTTTGTAGTTGGTATTATACTTCAATTTTATGGGTAATAAACTTTTCCCCCAAGCATGATTCAACTTGGTTTTTGGAGGGGGTGTTAGCCTTGGATTTTCGGACAAATTGATCCTGACTCGACGAGCCCCATTTAAATGAGTATTAGCCTTAGATTTCTAACCTTGTTCATATCCAACCCTTTTTAGTTGGTATTAGACTTCAATTTTATGGGTAATAGACTTTTCCCCCAAGCATGATTGAACTTGGTTTTCGGTGGGGGTGTTAGCCTTGGAATTTCGGACAAATTGATCCTGACTCGACGAGCCCCATTTAAATGAGTATTAGCCTTAGATTTCTAACCTTGTTCATATACATGCCCTTTTTAGTTGGTATTAGACTTCAATTTTATGGGTAATAGACTTTTCCCCCAAGCATGATTGAACTTGGTTTTTAGAGGGGGTGTTAGCCTTGGAATTTGATCCTGACTCGACGAGCCCCATTTAAATGAGTATTAGCCTTAGATTTCTAACCTTGTTCATATACATTCCCTTTTTAGTTGGTATTATACTTCAATTTTATGGGTAATAGACTTTTCCCCCAAGCGTGATTGAACTTGGTTTTTGGAGGGGGTGTTAGCCTTGGATTTTCGGACAAATTGATCCTGACTCGACGAGTCCCAGTTAAATGAGTATTAGCCTTAGATTTATAACCTTTTTCATATCCAACCCCTTTTTAGTTGGTATTAGACTTCAAATTTATTGGTAATAGACTTTTCCCACAAGCATGATTGAACTTGGTTTTTGGAGGGGGTGTTAGCCTTGGATTTTCGGACAAATTGATCCTGACTCGACGAGCCCCATTTAAATGAGTATTAGCCTTAGATTTCTAACCTTGTTCATATCCAAGCCCTTTTTAGTTGGTATTAGACTTCAATTTATGGGTAATAGACTTTTCCCCCAAGCATGATTGAACTTGGTTTTTGGAGGGGGTGTTAGCCTTGGATTTTCGGACAAATTGATCCTGACTCGACGAGCCCCATTTAAATGATTATTAGCCTTAGATTTCTAACCTTGTTCATATACATGCCCTTTTTAGTTTGTATTAGACTTCAATTTTATGGTAATAGACTTTTCCCCCAAGCATGATTGAACTTGGTTTTTGGAGGGGGTGTTAGCCTTGGATTTTCGGACAAATTGATCCTGACTCGACGAGCCCCATTTAAATGAGTATTAGCCTTATATTTCTAACCTTTTTCATATACATGCCCTTTTTAGTTGGTATTAGACTTCAATTTTATGGGTAATAGACTTTTCCCCCAAGCATGATTGAACTTGGTTTTTGGAGGGGGTGTTAGGCTTGGAATTTCGGACAAATTGATCCTGACTCGACGAGCCCCATTTAAATGAGTATTAGCCTTAGATTTCTAACCTTGTTCATATACATTCCCTTTTTAGTTGGTATAATACTTCAATTTTATGAGTAATAAACTTTTCCCCCAAGCATGATTCAACTTGGTTTTTGGAGGGGGTGTTAGCCTTGGATTTTCGGACAAATTGATCCTGACTCGACGAGCCCCATTTAAATGAGTATTAGCCTTAGATTTCTAACCTTGTTCATATCCATTCCCTTTTTAGTTGGTATTAGACTTCAATTTTATGGGTAATAGACTTTTCCCCCAAGCATGATTGAACTTGGTTTTTGGAGGGGGTGTTAGCCTAGGATTTTCTGACAAATTGATCCTGACACGACGAGCCTAATTTAAATGAGTATTGGCCTTAGATTTCTAACCTTGGTCATCTTTTCATATCCAACCCTTTTTAGTTGGTATTAGACTTCAATTTATGTGTAATAGACTTTTCCCCCAAGCATGATTGAACTTGGTTTTTGGAGGGGGTGTTAGCCTTGGATTTTCGGGCAAATTGATCCTGACTCGACGAGCCCCATTTAAATGAGTATTAGCCTTAGATTTATAACCTTTTTCATATCCAACCCCTTTGTAGTTGGTATTAGACTTCAAATTTATTGGTAATAGACTTTTCCCCCAAGCATGATTGAACTTGGTTTTTGGAGGGGGATTTTCGGAAAAATTGATCCTGACTCGACGAGCCCCATTTAAATGAGTATTAGCCTTAGATTTCTAAACTTGTTCATATACATGCCCTTTTTATTTGGTATTAGACTTCAATTTTATGGGTAATAGACTTTTCCCCCCAGCATCATTGAACTTGGTTTTTGGAGGCGGTGTTTGCCTTGGAATTTCGGACAAATTGATCCTGACTCGACGAGCCCCATTTAAATGAGTATTAGCCTTAGATTTCTAACCTTGTTCATATACATGCCCTTTTTAGTTGGTATTAGACTTCAATTTTATGGGTAATAGACTTTTCCCCCAAGCATGATTGAACTTGGTTTTTGGAGGGGGTGTTAGCCCTGGAATTTTGGACAAATTGATCCTGAATCGACGACTCCCATTTAAGTGAGTATTAGCCTTATATTTCTAACCTTGTTCATATCCAACCCCTTTTTAGTTGGTATTAGACTTCAAATTTATTGGTAATAGACTTTTCCCCCAAGCATGATTGAACTTGGTTTTTGGAGGGGGTGTTAGCCTTGGATTTTCGGACAAATTGATCCTCACTCGACGAGCCCCATTTAAATGAGTATTAGCCTTAGATTTCTAAACTTGTTCATATCCAAGCCTTTCTAGTTGGTATTAGACTTCAATTTTATGGGTAATAGACTTTTCCCCCAAGCATGATTGAACTTCGTTTTTGGAGGGGGTGTTGGCCTTGGATTTTCTGACAAATTGATCTTGACACGATGAGCCCCATTTAAATGAGTATTAGCCTTAGATTTATAACCTTGTTCATATACATGCCATTTTTAGTTGGTATTAGACTTCCATTTTATGGGTAATAGACTTTTCCTCAAGCATGATTCAACTTGGTTTTTGGATGGGGTGTTAGCCTTGGAATTTCGGACAAATTGATCCTGACTTGACGAGCCCCATTGAAATGAGTATTACCATTAAATTTCTAACCTTGTTCATATCCAACCCCTTTTAGTTGGTATTAGACTTCAATTTTATGGGTAATAGAGTTTTACCCCAAGCATGATTGAACTTGGTTTTTGGAGGGGGTGTTAGCCTTGGACTTTTCCCACAAGCATGATTGAACTTGGTTTTTGGAGGGGGTGTTAGCCTTGGATTTTCGGACAAATTGATCCTGACTCGACGAGCCCCATTTAAATGAGTATTAGCCTTAGATTTCTAACCTTTTTCATATCCAACCCCTTTTTAGTTGGTATTAGACTTCAAATTTATTGGTAATAGACTTTTCCCACAAGCATGATTGAACTTGGTTTTTGGATGGGGTGTTAGCCTTGGAATTTCGGACAAATTGATCCTGACTCGACGAGCCCCATTTAAATGAGTATTAGCCTTAGATTTCTAACCTTGTTCATATCCAACCCCTTTTTAGTTGGTATTAGACTTCAAATTTATTGGTAATAGACTTTTCCCACAAGCATGATTGAACTTGGTTTTTGGAGGGGGTGTTAGCCTTGGATTTTCGGACAAATTGATCCTTACTCGACGAGCCCCATTTAAATGAGTATTAGCCTTAGATTTCTAACCTTTTGTTCATATCCAACCCTTTTTAGTTGGTATTAGTCTTCAATTTTATGGGTAATAGACTTTTCCCCCCACCATGATTGAACTTGGTTTTTGGAGGGTGTGTTAGCCTTGGAATTTCGGACAAATTGATCTTGACTCGATGAGCCCCATTTAAATGAGTATTAGCCTTAGATTTCTAACCTTGTTGATATACATGCCCTTTTTAGTTGGTATTGGACTTCAATTTTATGGGAAATAGACTTTTTCCCCAAGCATGATTGAACTTGGTTTTTGGAGGGGGTGTTAGACTTGGAATTTCGGACAAATTGATCCTGACTCGACGAGCCCCATTTAAGTGAGTATTAGCCTTAGATTTCTAACCTTGTTCATATCCAACCCCTTTTTAGTTGGTATTAGACTTCAAATTTATTGGTAATAGACTTTTCCCACAAGCATGATTGAACTTGGTTTTTGGAGGGGGTATTAGACTTCAAATTTATTGGTAATAGACTTTTCCCACAAGCATGATTGAACTTGGTTTTTGGAGGGGGTGTTAGCCTTGGATTTTCGGACAAATTGATCCTGACTCGACGAGCTCCATTTAAATGAGTATTAGCCTTAGATTTCTAACCTTGTTCATATCCAACCCCTTTTTAGTTGGTATTAGACTTCAAATTTATTGGTAATAGACTTTTCCCACAACCATTATTGAACTTGGTTTTTGGAGGGGGTGTTAGCCTTGGATTTTCTGACAAATTGATCCTGACACGACGAGCCTAATTTAAATGAGTATTGGCCTTAGATTTCTAACGTTGGTCATCTTTTCATATCCAAGCCCTTTTTAGTTTGTATTAGACTTCAATTTTATTGGTAATAGACTTTTCCCCCAAGCATGATTGAACTTGGTTTTTGGAGGGGGTGTTAGCCTTGGATTTTCGGACAAATTGATCCTGACTCGACGAGCTCCATTTAAATGAGTATTAGCCTTAGATTTCTAACCTTGTTCATATCCAACCCCTTTTTAGTTGGTATTAGACTTCAAATTTATTGGTAATAGACTTTTCCCACAACCATGATTGAACTTGGTTTTTGGAGGGGGTGTTAGCCTTGGATTTTCGGACAAATTGATCCTGACTCGACGAGCCCGATTTAAATGAGTATTAGCCTTAGATTTATAACCTTGTTCATATACATGCCCTTTTTAGTTGGTATTAGACTTCAATTTTATGGGTAATAGACTTTTTCCTAAGCATGATTGAACTTGGTTTTCGGAGCGGGTGTTAGCATTGGATTTTCGGACAAATTGATCCTCACTCGACGAGCCCCATTTAAATGAGTATTAGCCTTAGATTTCTAACCTTGTTCATATCCAACCCTTTTTAGTTGGTATTAGACTTCAATTTATGTGTAATAGACTTTTCCCCCAAGCATGATTGAACTTGGTTTTTGGAGGGGGTGTTAGCCTTGGATTTTCGGACAAATTGATCCTGACTCGACGAGCCCCATTTAAATGAGTATTAGCCTTAGATTTCTAACCTTGTTCATATCCAACCCCTTTTTAGTTGGTATTAGACTTCAATTTATGTGTAATAGACTTTTCCCCCAAGCATGATTGAACTTGGTTTTTGGAGGGGGTGTTAGCCTTGGATTTTCGGACAAATTGATCCTGACTCGACGAGCCCCATTTAAATGAGTATTAGCCTTAGATTTCTAACCTTTTGTTCATATCCAACCCTTTTTAGTTGGTATTAGACTTCAATTTTATTGGTAATAGACTATTCCCCCAAGCATGATTGAACTTGGTTTTTGGAGGGGGTGTTAGCCTTGGATTTTCGGACAAATTGATCCTGACTCGACGAGCCCAATTTAAATGAGTATTAGCTTTAGATTTATATCCTTGTTCATATACATGCCCTTTTTAGTTGGTATTTGACTTCAATTTTATGGGTAATAGACTTTTTCCTAAGCATGATTGAACTTGGTTTTCGGAGCGGGTGTTAGCATTGGATTTTCGGACAAATTGATCCTCACTCGACGACCCCATTTAAATGAGTATTAACCTTAGATTTCTAAACTTGTTCATATCCAAGCCCTTTCTAGTTGGTATTAGACTTCAATTTTATGGGTAATAGACTTTTCCCCCTAGCATGATTGAACTTGGTTTTTGGAAGGGGTGTTAGCCTTGGAATTTCATTCATCCTGACTCGACGAGTCCCATTTCAATGAGTATTAGCCTTAGATTTCTAACCTTGTTCATATACATTCCCTTTTTAGTTGGTATTAGACTTCAATTTTATGGGTAATAAACTTTTCCCCCAAGCATGATTGAACTTGGTTTTTGGAGGGGGTGTTAGCCTTGGATTTTCGGACAAATTGATCCTGACTCGACGAGCCCCATTTAAATGAGTATTAGCCTTAGATTTCTAACCTTGTTCATATACATTCCCTTTTTAGTTGGTATGAGGCTTCAATTTTATGGGTAATAGACTTTTCCCCCAAGCATGATTGAACTTGGTTTTTAGAGGGGGTGTTAGCCTTGGATTTTCGGACAAATTGATCCTGACTCAACGAACCCATTTAACTGAGTATTAGCCCTATATTTCTACCCCTGTTCATCTTTTCATATCCAATCCCTTTTTAGTTGGTATTAGACTTCAATTTATGGGTAATAGACTTTTCCCCCAGGCATGATTGAACTTGGTGTTTGGAGGGGGTGTTAGCCTTGGATTTTCGGACAAATTGATCCTGACTCGACGAGCACCATTTAAATGAGTATTAGCCTTAGATTTCTAACCTTGTTCATATCCATGCCATTTTTAGTTGGTATTAGACTTCAATTTTATGGGTAATAGAGTTTTCTCCCAAGCATGATTGAACTTGGTTTTTAGAGGGGGTGTTAGCCTTGGATTTTCGGACAAATTGATCCTGACTCGACGAGCCCCATTTAAATGAGTATTAGCCTTAGATTTCTAACCTTGTTCATATCCAACCCTTTTTAGTTGGTATTAGACTTCAATTTTATTGGTAATAGACTTTTCCCCTAAGCATGATTGAACTTGGTTTTTGGAGTGGGTGTTAGCCTTGGATTTTCGGCCAAATTGATCCTGACTCGACGAGCCCCATTTAAATGAGTCTTAGCCTTAGATTTCTAACCTTGTTCATATTCAAGCCCTTTATAGTTGGTATTAGACTTCAATTTTATGGGTAATAGACTTTTCCCCCAAGCATGATTGAACTTGGTTTTTGGAGGGGGTGTTAGCCTTTGATTTTCGGACAAATTGATCCTGACTCGACGAGCCCCAGTTAAATGAGTATTTGCCTTAGATTTATAACCTTTTTCATATCCAACCCTTTTTAGTTGGTATTAGACTTCAATTTATGTGTAATAGATTTTCCCCCCAAGCATGATTGAACTTGGTTTTTGGAGGGGGTGTTAGCCTTGGATTTTCGGACAAATTGATCCTGACTCGACGAGCCCCAGTTAAATGAGTATTTGCCTTAGATTTATAATCTTTTTCATATCCAACCCCTTTTTAGTTGGTATTAGACTTCAAATTTATTGGTAATAGACTTTTCCCACAAGCATGATTGAACTTGGTTTTTGGAGTGGTTGTTAGCCTTGGATTTTCGGACAAATTGATCCTTACTCGACGAGCTCCATTTAAATGAGTATTAGCCTTAGATTTCTAACCTTGTTCATATACATGCCCTTTTTAGTTGGTATTAGACTTCAATTTTATGGGTAATAGACTTTTCCCCCAAGCATGATTGAACTTGGTTTTTGGAGGGGGTGTTAGCCTTGGATTTTCGGACAAATTGATCCTGACTCGACGAGACCCATTTAAATGAGTATTAGCCTTAGATTTCTAACCTTGTTCATATACATTCCCTTTTTAGTTGGTATTAGACTTCAATTTTATGCGTAATAGACTTTTCCCCCAAGCATGATTGAACTTGGTTTTTGGAGGGGGTGTTAGCCTTGGATTTTCGGACAAATTGATCCTGACTCGACGAGCCCCATTTAAATGAGTATTAGCCTTAGATTTCTAACCTTGTTCATATCCAAACCCTTTTTAGTTGGTATTAGACTTCAATTTTATGGGTAATAGACTTTTCCCCCAAGCATGATTGAACTTGGTTTTTGGAGGGGGTGTTAGCCTTGGATTTTCGGACAAATTGATCCTGACTCGACGAGCCCCATTTAAATGAGTATTAGCCTTAGATTTCTAACCTTCTTCATATACATGCCATTTTTAGTTGGTATTAGACTTCAATTTTATGGATAATAGACTTTTCCCCCAAGCATGATTGAACTTGGTTTTTGGAGGGGGTGTTAGCCTTGGATTTTCGGACAAATTGATCCTGACTCGACGAGCCCCATTTAAATGAGTATTAGCCTTAGATTTCTAACCTTGTTCATATACATTCCCTTTTTAGTTGGTATTAGACTTCAATTTTATGGGTAATAGACTTTTCCCCCAAGCATGATTGAACTTGGTTTTTGGAGGGGGTGTTTGCCGTGGATTTTTGGCCAAATTGATCCTGACTCGACGAGCTCCATATAAATGAGTATTAGGCTTAGATTTCTAACCTTGTTCATATACATTCCCTTTTTAGTTGGTATTAGACTTCAATTTTATGGGTACTAGACTTTTCCCCCAAGCATGATTGAACTTGGTTTTTGGAGGGAGTGTTAGCCTTGGATTTTCGGACAAATTGATCCTCACTCGACGACCCCCATTTAAATGAATATTAGCCTTAGATTTCTAACCTTGTTCATATCCAACCCTTTTTATTTGGTATTAGACTTCAATTTATGTGTAATAGATTTTTCCCCCAAGCATGATTCAACTTGGTTTTTGGAGGGGGTGTTACCCTTGGAATTTCGGACAAATTGATCCTGACTCGACGAGTCCCATTTAAATGAGTATTAGCCTTAGATTTATAACCTTGTTCATATACATTCGCTTTTTAGTTGGTATTATACTTCAATTTTATGGGTAATAAACTTTTCCCCCAAGCATGATTGAACTTGGTTTTTGGAGGGGGTGTTAGCCTTGGAATTTCGGACAAATTGATCCTGACTCGACGAGCCCCATTTAAATGAGTATTAGCCTTAGATTTCTAACCTTGTTCATATACATTCGCTTTGTAGTTGGTATTATACTTCAATTTTATGGGTAATAAACATTTCCCCCAAGCATGATTCAACTTGGTTTTTGGAGGGGGTGTTAGCCTTGGATTTTCGGACAAATTGATCCTGACTCGACGAGCCCCATTTAAGTGAGTATTAGCCTTAGATTTCTAACCTTGTTCATATCCAACCCCTTTTTAGTTGGTATTAGACTTCAAATTTATTGGTAATAGACTTTTCCCACAACCATGATTGAACTTGGTTTTTGGAGGGGGTGTTAGCCTTGGATTTTCGGACAAATTGATCCTGACTCGACGAGCCCCATTTAAATGAGTATTAGCCTTAGATTTCTAACCTTGTTCATATCCAACCATACGGTGGCCTGAACCCACCCCACACTCACCCTCGTGCGACGGAAGTCCTGTTCGTCATGGAGGGAACTCTTTATGTTGGTTTTGTGACATCCAACCCGGAGAATCGCCTGATCACGAAAGTCTTAAACCCTGGAGATGTTTTTGTTTTCCCAGTCGGACTCATTCACTTCCAATTCAATGTGTGAGAAGCCAACGCAGTTGCGTTTGCCGGTTTAAGCAGTCAAAATCCTGGGGTAATTACCATTGGAAACGCAGTCTTTGGATCAGAACCGCCAATCAATCCTGATGTTCTCACCAAGGCCTTCCAACTGGACAAGAGTGTTGTCAACTTTCTTCAGAAGCAATTCTGGTGGGACAACAATTAGAAACAAACGCAAGAGGAGCGGCCTCCCACATGTGTTTGCTGCTCTCCAATAATATAAGCCCTGTGCAATAAAGAGGTTGATGGACCTATATCTCTCCAATAATAATAATCTGTTTGCTCTTGTCCAATAATGTAGTTTTTTTTTATTGTATACTTTGTTACATGCTCTTCAGATTTGAAATTTTTAAGTCAAATAAATAATTGGGAGATGTGGAAAACGGAGTCTGTTCAAATGTCGCTGAAAGTAATTGAAATGTTATCCTTTTTCAAATCTCGTCTTTAGGCATAAAAAAAACCTACGTACAAAAAAAGGGTCTCCTTTGCTTTTCAGTGTTTGCCAAACTAAGGTGTTTTTTGTTTTAATATTAATGTGAGTATCTTGTAAGCTTGTGTGTACTTTAATTATTTATTGAGTCTAAAGTTAATAATAAATTTTTTAATAGATATTATATTAACAATTATAAAACTCTAACCTAAGACCACAAGAAATAATAATGCTAAATCATTGAGAGAGCCTCAGATATTATTGTTGAGTTGTTAGTAGTTAAAGTTAGACTCAGATATTACACTCAATTGAGTAGTCTGTAGTTGTTGAAAGTTAGATGATACAATTTGCATTATTCAGTATCGTTGAATACTGTATAAATACGAGTTCTGATAGTCTAATAAAGCAGAACAATTGCAATTCTTCCAATAGTTATTGCATGATAGATCAATAGTAAGCTTATGTCATTGAATGGACAAAAACCAATTTACTTTAAGTGAATAGAGTAAACTTTTACTTTATAAAATCCACTATGAAACCTTTGAAATAGGATATAAAAAAAATGATATGTTCATGAACTTTTACAAGTTGTATTATGGTGTTTTTCTTAGTAAGTTTACCGAATAAATCATTAGCAAACTTGAAATACATGAGGAGACACTCATCAATGATAATACGTTTTCATCTATAAATTCATTGATAATGTATATACTAACAGAAACAAAGCTTAAACACTAATGAAATGTTATGTTGGTGACAATCATTTTTTTGGTGTGTTTTGCAAATAATTCAAGGGCAGATTAAAATTGCTTGCATGAGGCATAATCGTATTATGAGGAGTTATTGGAAGGAGGAAGCATACAATTTTGAAACAATAAAAATGAAGGTATTTAGTTTGGATTATATAACATTCCATACTTACCTCATGTTGGTAAGATGTCTTTTTTTTTTCCAACTAATATATTTTTTTTTATTAACGTGGATGTCCGGACTAGTTTGTTCATATCTTAACTAATTCCATGAACCATAAAATTAATAAACATGTAAACCTTTCGTGACTATCATATAATATTCACGGGTTTTCACCTCAATAAAACATGAGATTTTGCTACTAGTTCAATAAAACTTGTCCATGTTCATGCATAAAAAGGGAACTAAAAAGGAAAATCATAAGAATATTCGTTGAGTTAAGTAGTTAGCTAGGACTAGAAACATCTCATATCATAATCAACTAACAGTTTTCATGTTTTTTTTTTTTTTTTGTGCTAACTTATAGAATCTCTTGTTTAGAAATTTGATCTTTTCTATTTGTCGTTCTCCTCTCTCCTTTTTTTTGAAGAATTTTGAACATTACACATTTGAAACAAGTGATTATATATATATATATATATACTAGTCATTTTCCTACGCTTCGCCGCTGTCAAAACCATATTTTTTCAATGCAAAAAACATATATTAAATGGCTAATATGTACTAGTAAATACTGTATTAAATTTATTATACTATAAATATGGACAAATTAATTAATTTCTGTAGAATGATTAAAGATTTCCCAAATTCACATTACTTTTCATCAAATATGCAAGTGTAAAATGTGTCGACAATTACCCTTCTTCAAATTACTCTCCATTAAATGTGTAAGTGCATTGCAACTTGCAGCAACAAAAGCCAACCAAAATTGATCTGCATATATTCATTGGTATATCTCTCAATTTGTTTAATTCTCCAAAAGCTGACCAATTTCTCGACTTCACATTATTTTTCATCAAATGTGCAGGTGTTTTGCAATTCTCATTTGCAACTCTCATCGGCAAATTGTGTTAGCTTAAAAATCTAGAGGACTTAAGAAGTAGTAATATATTTGAGCAAGCTCTCATTTGCAATTCAATAAAATTTTGATTTGATGGTTTTTTCATCAAATGGACACGTGTTCTGCAACTATCACTGGCAAATTGTTTTAGTTTGAAAATCTAGAGGACTTAAGAAGCAGTAATATACTTGAGGAAGCTCTCATTTGCAATTCAACAAAATTTTGATTGGATGGATTTTTTTGGGTTGAAAAAATTACTTGATTTCAAGACACACACAACTAATTACTAAGGCCAAAACACCTTGTTATCAGCTGAGTTCATTAACGAAAGCTTTAGCAATATATTTCAATTGCTGCTGATATTATTGGTGGTGCGTATGGTAGTTCAACTCAAAAGGATTTGTTACCGGATACACTACTTGGTGTGGGCATGAATAAGCAAGAACTTGCAACTCAAAGTTCTACAACCCTAGTTTATGCCACCTATGCTATTGTCTCTACCATAGGCACGTAATATGCTTAACTTAAAAAGCATCTATCTTAGCACATTTATTCATGACCAACTGAAATGTGGATGTTCAACAAAAAAAAAAAGACACAAAAACAACAAAATTAACAACAAAGAACCACTACAATGCTCTACACAAAAATACAAAACCAAAAAAGCAAAACATAACCTTTACAGAAGAAGCAACAACTAGAAAAACACAAATTACCAATTGGAACTTTGCCAGCCTAAGAACAATAAGTAATTTTAATCATGAGAAGTCCCGAAGAAAATAAGAAATAACAAAACAATCAAAATGACAATGAAAAAAGAACAAAACTGAAATGAACAAAACAAGAAGAAAAATAGAAAGCCAAATGAATCGGTAAAAGAGCAAAAAAATACAACACTCCAAACACTAAAAAATGAGAGCAGCTTATAAAGGAAACGTAACTAGAGGATTTTAGACACTACTTCACCAACTCTCACCAAAAAGTAAAGAAGTCAAAACAGTATAGAAGATAAGACATGGACATGAAGTGACACAACAACATTCCCCTAACCAAACATACTAAACCAGAACAAGAAATGAAAAAACTAACCAAAAGAATCCAACCACAACAAAAAAAAGAAGGAATGAACACCCACAAAACAAAACCACATTAATCAAAATTAATTGCCCTTGCACCCAGCACATAACAATGACCAAAACATAATTAAATAATCTTGACCACACACCCATTCATTATCACTTCAAACCTTGCCATTCACTAACCTCCCACTTTTCCCCACTAATCTTTTATAATCCCAGAATTTGAACGAGTTGTTTTGAAATATGCCCACAAGAAGAACACATAAATTCACCTGTACCAAAGCTGATCCTCACATAATATGCCCACACTTCCTTCCAGCAATTGTCCTATCCATTAAAATTAAAATGATTCTCAAGCTTTCATGCCCCTCTAATGAAAGCAACCAAAAAAATGGAACACAAGCAGGGAAGAAAGAAAGCAATGAAAAAACATGAAACCCCCAATCAACACCACACACATTTGAGTTCATTAAGGGTAAAATTAGCAGCACACTACCCCAATCCACAGTAAAATTATTTCTAGAGCCACAATTTTTCAAACAGCAAAACCTCAACATGTTATATATATATATATATATATATATATATATATATATATATATATATATATATATATATTCTAGCCACTAACCCGTACCTTGTCATGACTGGAACCATATTTTTTTAACCCAAAAAATTATTAATCCTGTGAAATTTTTATATTATAATATAAATTTGGGCAAAATAAAAAACATGTGTTGAATTCTTGTGAAGTGCAAGTGTCATATAAAATTTATGAATTTTAAATCGATATAAATTTATTTGTTTAGTAGATTTCAACGAAATCACCAGCATAAAACTATCATCATCATTAAAAAAGCAAGAAGATTCAGATACCTTAATTATAAAATTCATTTTATTAGGATTGATTCAATTTATAATCCAATTTAAATTAAACACAACAAACAAAATATAAATTGTGAAAACACTTGTAATAATCAAATAACAAAAATAAGTGGTAAAATTCTATCTACAAATAGAACAAAACATAATTGAAAACCCATCTTTACATTACTATTATTATCATAACTATAACAATTAAAATTATTATCAATATTATTTCACAAACAATTAAAATCATTAAATTGCCTAAAAAATTAAAAAAAAGGCAAAATATTTTTACAAAACAAATCACTAAAATGATCATTATTATTGCTCAAACACTGAAATCATAAAATCAACTGATTTGAAGAACAAATAAAATAACAAAAAATACAGAAAAAATAAGGGAAAAAAAAGGAAAAATATTAATTTTAGAATGATCACCAACATAAAAAAAAAATTCAGGATTTAACCAAATAAAAATAAACCCCAATAAAAATGAAAAAAAATAAAAACAAGAACTCAAAGCATAGATACATAAATACGAATAAAAAATAAACACTTTGCAAGAAGGACCACAAAAACTAAAGGAATTAATATCAAATAAAAAATTCAAAGAATAAGAACGAAAATAAAAAATAGAATATATAATTAATTCTAATCAAAAGATAAAATTGAAAGAAATAAAAACCTTGGGACTTAAATAAATAAAGGTATTTAAAAAAAAAACACAGTGTAATTTTGTTAAAAAAATTAAAAGAAATCGAAATGAAAAGTAGCATATATAACCAATTTCAATCGGAGAACATAATTAAAACAAAATATATAATTAATTCCAATTTAAAGACCAAATTGAAACAAATAAAAACCTTGAGACATAAATAAATAAATAAAAACATATTAAAAAAATTTTGTGTATTTTTTTTAAATTAAAAGAATAAATACCGAAATGAAAGGTAGAATGTATGACAAATTTCAATTGGAGAATCCAATCAGAACAAATTAAAACTTGCATACCGAAATAATTAAAGGAACCAAAGCAAACCAAAAATTAAAAGAATAATAATTACATTGTAAACCAACATATATAATCATTTTCAATTGAAGGGCACAATTGCAACAAATCAAAATTTCCATTAGAGAAATCAGTAATAAAAGCAAAATCAAAAGCCTAGGGGCAAAAATAAAATATTCCAAAACAACATGGACTGAAGTGTATTTCCTGGCGGTAGGAGAGAGAAAAGGGATAAAAAAACAAAAACCGTTTATCGGTGATTCACTGACCACTGTATGTCGACTCGTGCCGCACTGAGAGGTAGTAGACATGTCGGCACAGCAAGTGACGTGGCAGAAGGTCTATTTCCACGTCTGTAAGACATCATGAGAGTGAAATATAGTAGGCGCGTCCGTACGACGCGCTTGAAGTGTTCCAGAAATAGAACTAATTAAAAAATGGTAAATTATCTATGGCAAATTATTTAAGTTAGTTTTATGCTATATAGGTTATATTATGAGACTTGTGGTTTTGTTTTTCTGATATTAACAACTATGGTTTTTACAAAATGTAAATTATTACCAAAAATGATTTTTGTAAGCTTGAAATTTATGTAGAATTAGAATTCATAAAAATTTCTTTTAAATAATTAAAAGAAATATTGAACTTGTAACTTAATTCACTTTAACATAGGTGATTTAAAATTTTTAAAAACTAGAAGTGAAAAAATATTATATTACTTTTACAGATGATTCACACAATATATTTTTATACATATTTGCTTAGAAAAAAAGACCTGACAATTGAAATATTTAAAAAGAATAAAACTGAAAATCAACTCCGTGCTAATTTCTTAATATTTTCACATTATCACCTAACAATCTCTACCAACTCTCAGAATTTTTACCGATTTCTTTAATGCAGTTGCGTGACGAGGCATTCAGCCCTTCCCCGGATAACCTACAAGTATTATGTTGAAGAAGATGTTGGCATAAGATGCATATTGTCAAATGTTTTGAATCTTGAAGAACAATTCTCTCCTCAGCATTGCTACCCAACAAATTGTTTCGTCACTGAATTTCGTTGAAGATATGAATAATAAAGCAAACATTGGAGACTTGGGCAAAGTCGTCGTCGGATTCGAATAGAGTAAGCATAACTGTAGACTATTTCAATGAATTCAGACTATAAATAGCCTTGCATCCATGCAAGATATCTCACCCCACACCAGAGACAAAATCAGTGCAGGATCTAATGGAAGGACTCAAGTTCGTACTAGTTTTTTTCCTCTTGGCTGTGGCCTCTTCACTTACCTTTGCCTCTGACCCTAGTCCTCTTCAGGACTTCTGCGTAGCCATTAATGAAACCGATGGTGGTATGTGTTTTTGCAGTGTTTCGTTAGCATTATGATGAAAAAGACACCAGAATTATGTCAATATTCCTTCAGAAAATATCATGTGCACCCTGTATATATATTTTAATATCCCTACCTTTTCAGATGGTATCTTTTATAGTTCTTTGTCGATGATTTCTTAACATGTTATGAAATGTCTTTCTCATGCAGTGTTTGTGAATGGGAAATTCTGCAAGGACCCAAAGCTTGTCAGTGAAAAGGATTTCTTTTTCCCTGGACTCAACATTCCCCGAAACACCTCCAATCCAGTTGGTTCAACAGTCACTCCGGTCAACGTTGTTCAAATTCCAGGACTCAACACTCTTGGGATATCCCTGGTTCGCATTGATTATGCACCATACGGTGGCCTGAACCCACCCCACACTCACCCTCGTGCCACGGAAGTCCTGTTCGTCATGGAGGGAACTCTTTATGTTGGTTTTGTGACATCCAACCCGGAGAATCGCCTGATCACGAAAGTCTTAAACCCTGGAGATGTTTTTGTCTTCCCAGTTGGACTCATTCACTTCCAATTCAATGTGGGAGAAGCCAACGCAGTTGCGTTTGCCGGTTTAAGCAGTCAAAATCCTGGAGTAATTACCATTGGAAACGCAGTCTTTGGATCAGAACCGCCAATCAATCCTGATGTTCTCACCAAGGCCTTCCAACTGGACAAGAGTGTTGTCAACTTTCTTCAGAAGCAATTCTGGTGGGACAACAATTAGAAACAAACGCAAAAGGAGCGGCCTCCCACAGGTGTTTGCTACTCTCCAATAATATAAGTCTTGTGCAATAAAGAGGTTGATGGCCCTATATCTCTCAAATAATAATAATCTGTTTGCTCTTGTCCAACAGTATAGTTTTTTTTTATTTTATTGTATACTTTGTTACATGCTCTTCAGATTTGAAAATTTTAAGTCAAATAAATAATTGGAAGATGTGGAAAACGGAGTCTTTAGGATTTTGGAATTAATTTAAGACTCCCAATCCAAAACTGTCGCTGAAATTAATTTAAATGTTATCCATGAAGAGGCAAATAGTAATCACTTGGTCCGGCCGAACAAATTTTCTTTTCTTTAATCTCGTCTTTAGGATTTTGGACTTCAAAAAACCGTAACAAAAAACCTACGGACAAAAGAGTCTCCTTTGATTTTGAATATTTGCCGAACTAAGTTCATGTTAGACAGTGGTACCAAGTGCGGATAGAAAGCCAGGTAAAAGAAAAATTAGATGAAAAAGAGAAATCATGGACCGTTGACTTTTCCATGATCGATAAATCTTTCCTTTGCCATGAGAAAACATATTTGTCAGACACTGGATGAATTTGTAATTAAGAAATATTTTATCATTGATTTCACTGATAACATGACTGTTGACTCAACATCTAGTTCTAGCAATATACAAGAAGTTATTGATGATAATAATAATTATTATAGGAGTAGGGTGATGAATCCATGGAAATGAATCATGGTTATCCAGGTGAAGTTTTATGTGTAGAAGAAGAACCAAATGTAGAGTCAACTATCATTGTTGAACTTTTGAAAGATACCGATGAAAGATTATGGGATAAGTGCATAAATCATGATAAATCAATAACCATTGTATAAGTAGAATAGTAGATACAAAAAGTTTTCTTTCATTTCTTGTATAATTTCCCTACTGTAAACCCTAAAATAAATGATCAAAATACAGATTGAAAGTGTTACAGTTTTCAATTTAACCCTCTTACCAAAGAATTGTTCTTTCCCTTTAGTTTTGTTTTTTATTTTAATTTTCACCATTATTATTTTAGTTGCAATTTTTTTTACATCCTTTCACATTATTAATTGTTTTTTTTCATTTCATATTTTGTCATTTGGTTTGGTAATGATTGAACTTCTTTATTTTTTCTTATATGGTCATTCCATTCTAATCACATATTTGAGAGTTATCTATCACAGTTTCTAAAACATGATTTGGGGTCAAACTGCAATAGGTTCTGAATCATGAGTTAGGTGGGTTGACCTAGACCAACCAATTTTATTATTTTATAAAAATATAAAAATGACATCATTTCAATTTCTTTTTATTAAAGAAGATCAACAAGTTTTGAATAAGTTATTCCAGGGCTAAATGAGTTGGGGGTCTACCTGATGTTTAGTCGAGATCATACAAGGTCAATTGTAACATCCCTCTTATCTAGGAGAAAAGAAAAAAACAAAAAAAAAACAAATGCAAAATGGATAATATTTATTTTTAATTGATAAGATTCCACTGAAATTTCAGCTAAATCTCCCTTATATTTGCAGATCCTAAGTTATCGACATATAACTTAACTTTCAAAGAAAAATCTGATAACTCTTAATTGAACTTCGACCCAAACATCCTAGGTCTACATATCCATAAATATAATTCCCATCACATCCATAATAAATGAAATAAATAAAATATACATTTAAAATCAATTGTCAATTAGCACATTAAATAGGATATCATGAATTCAAGAATTAAATTTTTACATACCAATCCTTTTTAAAGAGTGACATTCATACATGTTAAGTTTATCAACACTTAAATGACACAAAATTCTCAAAATAGATCTCCTAGAGCTAGGTACAAAAACATACAAACAACAAATTCTACTCCTTAAGTGCATATGTTGGACCTGAAAGAAAATATAAAATAATTCCATATAAAAATCAAATAATTATAATAGTAAAGTTATTTAACCAACTACACACCATCATACGTAAACATAACCATAAGTATAGCTATTTGAGTAACAAATTTTACTTTCCTCGTACAATATTCTTTATATCTTTATCACTCTATTTGAAACGTCATTGCAAAACCCTCTTTTCAGGTCCCTAACATACCTCCTTATGTGTATGTATGGAAGTGAGAAAATTCTTTTTCTAAAATCTTAACATATACTAATGTATGATTGACAATGCACCACAATCCTATTATCCAAGATTCTAACATACTCTCAACGAATGTTAGCCTGTGCATAATGATCCTCATTCCAGATCCTAACACACATTGGATATATGTCAATCTCTTGTAATGATCCTCTTATCCGGAATTCTAACATACACTAAATATTTGCTAGTCACTATCATATTTCATTCATCCAGTAACGATTATAATGGTGATCCTGCCATAACCTTGCAGATTTTCAAAACAAACTGACTTCCTTAACACATACAATTTAAACATTTTTTTATTGAAAAATCACATCGTTTTGAACTTCCATTGAAGATGATAAGCATAATTCACCTATTAAATAATAAAAATTAAATCAAAAGAAGAAGACATAGATCACCTACTTGTTGCGGATGCTCTACTCGTGGGTCTCAATTTTTGTTGAACCACACTTATGATCCGTCCTGCAATTATAAGCAACTCTCATGATTTCTTTTCTAATACTAATTATTAAAATGATCCCTTTTAACTCAATTATTCTTTTCTTTTTATTTTATAACAATTTATGTATCCTTTATCCAATTCAAAATATTATTATAAACGCCCAATACGATCATTACTTGTTTTTTTTTTCTTTAACACATCTAATTTATTAGTCTCGCGACACTCTCTCTCTATTTGTTTTTTCTTTTCCTCAAATTTTTTTCCAATACCAAAATAAACCTCCAAACTATTTGTAGATAAAATCATCTTGGTAGCTTGACATCGCATATCAAAGATGAGGAAGAAAGTTGTTTATATAAATGATAGACTTCAAATAAAATTTATCAATGAGGTTGTAACTATATTATCACTCTAGTCCTCTTCCCGAAGAGATCTCAGGTCCGAACTCTCGTTATAGGCTTCCTTCTGAAGGCGTACTATACAAAACCGAAGAGAAGTCTCATCCCTCTCTTTCCTTTTTACGTTCCCACGTCTCTGTGCTGGAACGACACGGGGAAGATCAGCCTGTTATTTATTCTTAAAGTAACTTTTATCCATTTAGCGACAACTCTTCCACTCGGCACCATCAACTCACTTAGACTGACTTTCATATTAATTTCACTGAGATTTGTTCGATTAATTATATCACGCAAAACGGATTGACAGAATCATAACATTGAGAAACTTTCTTTGAATATGTTCTCATTATCAACTAACACTCTTTACCAACTCAGATAATTTTACCGATTTCTTTAATGCAGTGGTGTGACGAGGCATTCAGCCCTTCCCTGGTTAACTTACAAGTATCATGTTGAAGAAGATGTTGGCATAGGATGGATATTGTCAAATGTTTTGAATCTCGGAGAACAATTCTCTCCGCATCACTGCTACCCAACAACTTGTTTCGTCACTTGCTTTCGTTGCAGATATGAATAATAACGCAAACATTGGAGACTTGGGCAAAGTCGTCGTCGGCTTCAAATAGATTAAACATAACTCTAGACTATTTCAATGAATTAAGACTATAAATAGCCTTGCATCCATGCAAGATATCTCACCCCACACCAGAGACAAAATCAGTGCAGGATCTAATGGAAGGACTCAAGTTCGTACTAGTTTTTGTCCTCTTGGCTGTGGCCTCTTCACTTACCTTTGCCTCTGACCCTAGTCCTCTTCAGGACTTCTGCGTAGCCATTAATGAAACCGATGGTGGTATGTATTTTTGCAGTGTTTCGTTAGCAGTATGATGAAAAAGACACCAGAATTATGTCAATATTCCTTCAGAAAATATCATGTGCACCCTGTATATATATTTTAATATCCCTACGTTTTCAGGTGGTATCTTAGTTCTCTATCGATGATTTCTTAACATGTTATGAAATGTCTTTCTCATGCAGTGTTTGTGAATGGGAAATTCTGCAAGGACCCAAAGCTTGTCAGTGAAAAGGATTTCTTTTTCCCTGGACTCAACATTCCGCGAAACACCTCCAATCCAGTTGGTTCAACAGTCACTCCGGTCAACGTTGTTCAAATTCCAGGACTCAACACTCTTGGCATATCTCTGGTTCGCATTGATTATGCACCATACGGTGGCCTGAACCCACCCCACACTCACCCTCGTGCCACGGAAGTCCTGGTCGTCATGGAGGGAACTCTTTATGTTGGTTTTGTGACATCCAACCCGGAGAATCGCCTGATCACGAAAGTCTTAAACCCTGGAGATGTTTTTGTCTTCCCAGTCGGACTCATTCACTTCCAATTCAACGTGGGAGAAGCCAACGCAGTTGCGTTTGCCGGTTTAAGCAGTCAAAATCCTGGTGTAATTACCATTGGAAACTCCGTCTTTGGATCCGAACCGCCAATCAATCCTGATGTTCTCACCAAGGCCTTCCAACTGGACAAGAGTGTTGTCAACTTTCTTCAGAAGCAATTCTGGTGGGACAACAACTAGAAACCAACGTAAAAGCAGCGGCCTCCCACATGTGTTTGCTACTCTCCAATAATATAAACTCTTGTGCAATAAAGAGGTTGATGGATCTATATCTCTCCAGTAATAATAATCTGTTTGCTCTTGTCCAATAATGTAGTTTTTGTTTTATTGTATACTTTGTTACATGCTCTTCAGATTTGAAATATTTAAGTCAATTAAATAATTGGAAGATGTGGAAAACGGAGGCTGTTCAACTGTTGCTGAAAGTAATTGATATGTTATCCTTGGTCGGGCCAAACAAATTTCCTTTTTTTAATCTCGTCTTAGAATTTTGGACAGCAAAAAATCCTACGGACAAAAGGGTCTCCTTTGTTTTTCAGTGTTTGCCAAATTAAGCTATTGATTTTTTTATCAACGTGAGTATTGGGTAAGTTCATGCTTGCTAATTCAATAAATTTGAAATTAATAATTATGTAAATTTTTAGTAGTTATCATATTAGTAATTCAAGACTCGAATTTAAAATTATAAGAAAAGTAAACCCCTGAGTCCTAAACTCTTATTACAACTCATCTATTAGATAATTTAAGCTCTGATTGACATTGAATTTCAAAAATATTTTTAAAAAATTGGCAAATTTCCTTTTATTTTAATCCGTCTTTAGGTTTTTGGACATCAAAAAAACCTAGAGACAAAAGGGTCTTCTTTTCTTTTCAATGTTTGCCAAACTAAGTTAATGTTTTTTTATTAACGTTGTTATTCAGGTCAATTTATGTGTAATTTAATTAATTTAACGGTCCTAAAATTAATAATTATATAATTTTTTAGTGGTTATCATAATAGCACAGGTAAAACAAGTCTCGTAGTTCAAATATCTGTTCGCTACTCTTCAATGATGTTATAACATATATAACTCTTGTGCAATAAAGAGGTTGATGAACCTAGATCTCCACGTACGTTTGTTTTCGGGATATTATAAAGAAACAATAACGTTATTTTATAATAGTAAATAAATACTTTGTTACATACTCTTTAGATTTAAAATATTTAAGTCAAATAAATACTTGGAAGATGTGGAAAACGGAGTCTTGTTGGATACTAGGGCTAAGAGCAGTTCATGTCAGATCGTGGTAAATATAATTGTCAGAAACTGAAGGAGATTGTAATTAAGAAATATTTTATCAATGATTTCACTGATAACATGACTTGTTGACTCAACATGTAGTTCTAGTAATATACATAAAGTTGTTGATTATAATAATTGTTATAGGAATAGGGTGATGAATGCAATAAAAATAAATCATGGTTATTTATGTGAAGTTTTATGTGTCGAAAAAGAACCAAATGTAAAGTCAACTATAATTTTTGATCTTTTGAAAGATACCATTGAATCATTACGGGATGAGTGCCTAAATCATGATAAATCATAATAAATCATTTGGCATTATATGAATGTTTATAATCAAGTCAGATCATAAGTTATTATTTGAATTGAATAAATAATAGATAATTAGTTGAATACAAATTATTTATTGTTAATTTGATTTATTTAGTTCATATTTTGATGTAACATTTAGTTTTTATATATATATATATATATATATATATATATATAAATGATAATTGGCAAATGGATTGTGAATTAGCTTTTAATTACCAAAGTTGAAATTTTAATTAATGGTTATATTATTAATAAATATTCATTTATGGAGATTTCATAATTTATGGATAATCGTTCTTGGATGTATAAAAAATCATCTGAAGGTTTATATAGAGAAAGATTATTGTAAAAGTTGTGAGGGTTTTATCCATTTTATGCATTCATATCCAAAGAATATTAATGAAGGGGAATCAGATGTCCATGTTTTAAGTGTAAAATAAAACTTTCCACCTATTAGATGTTGTGATGATGTATCTTCTAAAAAACTATTCATAGAGAAACATTTGTGTTAATTTGCACATGAAGAACCTTGTATTTCTTACAAGATAATGTTACAAAATATTATTGACTCAAAATCTAGTTTTAGCAAATACATGGAGTTGTTGATGATAATAATAATTGTTATAGGAGTATGGTGATAGATGTAATGATGATGAATCATGGTTATTCAAGTGAAGGTTTATGTGTAGATGAAAAACCAAATGTAGAGTCAACTCTATTTTTTGAACTTTTGGAAGATACCGATGTACCATTGCATAAATCATAATAAATCATCAGACATTGCATGAGTATTTATCATCTAGTCAAATTATAAAATAAGTGAGGTTGGTTATAATAGCATCATTGAAAGGAAAAGATAATTTTTACCTTACGAGAATAGGGTAAAAGTAAACTTTTACATTGTAAAATCCATTGTAAAACCCTATGGCCTAGGATAATGTTTTTTAAATGTTCATGAATTGTCGCCAATTGTATTATGGTGAAGAAACTAAATTAACCTAAGTGCAAAATCTATGGGCATACAGGTATAGCCCGAGTTGACTCGCTTCTTATTACATCGGTTACAAATTTATAACACAATCTTGAGTTTACTCGATCTGAGTTTCTTTTATATATTTTTATCCAATTACATACCTCTAGAATTTTTTTTTTTCTCAAGTTATCAAGGTCATTGATTTTTAAATTTTATCCACTTACCATCATTGCCATTTTTTTTCCATTTTATTAAAATAAAATCGACTTATTCAAGCCAATTAAAGCTATAATTTGATTTTCTTTCTTTTGATTTTTTGTTCTTGTATTAATTGTTTTTTGTTCAATTTAAACCTCTTATCAAAGAATTGTTCTTGTCCTCTAATTTTTTTTATTTTAATTTTCACCACTATTATTTTAGCTGCTATGTTTTTTTAGATCCTTTCATGTAATTGAATTATTTTTTTGATTTCATATTTTTGTCATTTGGTTTGGTAATGATTGAACTTTTTTATTTTTTCATGCATGGTGCTTCTGTTCTAATCACATATTTAAAAGTTATTTGTCACATAGTTTATAAGACTTGATTTTGGGGTCAAACTGCAATAGATTCCGAATCATGAGTTAGGTTGGTTGACCTTGATTAACCTGAGTTAGGTGGGTTGACCTAGACCAGCCCATTTCTTTATTTTTTAAAAATATATTAATGACATATTAAAATAGGTCAATGAGTTTTGAATAAGTTTTTTCAAGGCTAATTGTGTCGGGGGTCTACATGGTGTTTTGTTGTGATCACACTCTGTCAGTTGTAACACCCCCTTTCTATAGGAGCAAAGAAAAAACATCGAATAAACAAATGTAAATGTATAGGATATATTTTTAATTGATAAGATTCCACCAAAATTTCGGTTGAATCTCCCTTATATTAATAGATTCCAAGTTATCGGCATATAATTTAACCTTCAAAGAAAAGTCCGATAACTCTTAATTCAACTTTGACCCAAACATCCTGGGTCTACATTTCCATAAATATCATTACCATCACATCCATAATAAATAAAATAAATAAAATATACATTTAACATCAATTATCATTTAGCACATTAAATAGGATATCACTAATTCAAGAATTAAATTCTTTCATTGCAATCCTTTTTGAAGAGTGAAATTCATACATGCTAAGTTTATCAACACTTAAATGACAAAAAATACTCAAAATGGACCTCCTAGAGCTAAATACAAAAACATACAAACAACAAATTCTACTCCTGACATGCAGATGTTGGACCTGAAAGAAAATATAAAATAATTCCATATAAAAATCAAATAATTGTCATACTAAAGCTATTTAACCAACTACACACCATCATATTTAAACATAACCATAAGTATAGCTATTTGAGTCGCAAATTTAACTTTCCACCTACAATATTGTTTGTATCTTCATCACCAACGTTGTTAAAATTGCTTTGACACAACACATAAATATAATATAAACTCGAATTGTAAAATCACATAGTAAAATCATAAGGAAAATATTTCTGTAGAAAAATCATAAAATTATAAGTAAAATATTCTAGTAGAAAAGTCGTAAAACTATAAGTAAAATATTTAAAAATACAATACAATACAATTATGTCCATAAAATTTTATTAGTTAAGATTCATATACAATTATGTCAAATGCAGAACAGAACAAAGCTTGTGAAGCTCATCAAAAGCAAAGGAACTCTAAGCAATTAGCGCATCCAACATTGCAATGGAGACCAGACAAAAACCACATTATAACTTAAATTTTAATAAAAGGACAATGCTTTGCATGATCATAACAATCAATCCCACTTAAAGAAAAAAGAAAATGCAACAGGAAGGAGGCCAGACAAAAACCACATTGCAATGAAAATTGGAACATCATTACTACATTGTAAATTAATTTTAGGGGAATGCCATCATTTGCAAACTTCCCAGTGAAGACACTATATTACAAATCCATTTTACATTAATCAAAAAAGCAAATGATCATCACATGCTAACATGAAGCACCCATACAATATGGCTAAACTGCATAGAATTACAGACCAAGATAAAGTACACCAAATTGCAAAAAAAGATCACCTACTTGTTGTTGATGCTCTACTTGTGATCCTCAATTGTTATTGAATCACACTTGTGATCTCTCCTACAATTACAAGCAATTCTCATGAATTATTCTCTTTCAAGGATACTATATATAATAACCACACTGTAGACTATCAAAATGAGCCCTTTTAACTCAATTATTCCTTCTTTTTTATTCTGTAACAACATTTGTATCCTTTATCCAATTCAAAACATTATTGTAAACACCCAATACGATCATAATTTGTTTCTTTTCCTTTAACGCACCTAATTTAGTTTGCGACGTCCCCTCTTTGTTTTGTTTTCTTTTCCTCAAATCTGTCATGAGAGGTTAAAATCATATTTTCCCATAAAAATCTTTTAACATACCAAAATAAGCCTCCAAACTATTACTAGATGATAATGTATGAAATAGAAATGGATGCACACAATGAGTATGCATACATTTCAATACATACATACACACATACATACATACATGGTATAGCAGTGGGTATAAATAGCTGAAAACAGAACATGTATTGCGTGTGAAATAACAGAATAACAGAAGGCACAAATTCAATCCAAAGTTATCTTCTTCTCTCTCAAAACAAAATTCTCTCTTCTCTCTCTATAATTTATGTATTTCTACATAGTATCAGAACTTGAAATGCTCATGCAAACACTTTGAATAAAAAATTTCACAAATCTCTACTGCAAAGTTCATACAAATTGTTGCAAAATTTCTACAGATTGCTACTGCAAATTTCATAGTTTCTTGGAAAAACTACTGAATAATCACTCAATTGTCTAAAAAGCGTGTGATACAACGCCTCTGTGAATTTCTGAACATCCACAAACAATGGTTACTGCATCGCAACTTCAAATCCTTCAATCTCCAATCGCAGGTCTGATTTCAACAATATCCACATCTGTGAATGTGAAATTGGACAATTCAAATTATCTAAATTGGCATTTCCAGATGCAGTTGTTATTAGAGAGTAATGGAATAATTGGTTTTGTTGATGGTTCTCATCCTTGCCGTATGTTTGATTTAGTAAATGAGTGTAACACGAACATTTCTAATTCATCTTCTGCTGTGGAGTGTGAGAATGTGATGATATGGAAGATGCATGATGGAGTAGTCATGCAACTCATCACTGCTACATTATCACCTATAGCTATGTCCTGTGCCATCGGTAGCAGCAGCTCAAGAGATCTTTGGAATAGATTGAAGGAACAATTTTCCACTGTCTCCAAAACTAGCATCTTTCAGTTGAAGTCTAATCTACAAAACATAAAGAAAGGAGCTGATTCAGTAAGCCAGTATCTTCTCAAGATCAAAGAAACAAGAGATTACTTAAGTGCTGTTGGAGTCTATTTTGCATATGAAGACATTGTGATCTTGGCATTGAATGGACTACCTCCTGAGTACAACACTTTCAGATGTGTGGTAAGGGGAAGAGAAAGTGTCATTACATTGAAGGAATTTTGATCATAATTATTGGCTTAAGAAAGAATTGTGGACAATTTGATTCCTGACACCCCTATATACCTCAGTGCTATGCATACTGTCTCCAAATCAACGGTGTCTGCACCACTAGTGCATGTCCAACAGGTTCGTGGCATGCATGGTTATAATTCATATGGAAATGGTGGCTATAAACCATTTCACAGAAGCAGGGGAAAGGGAAGATTTAACTCACAGCAGAGGTTTCATCAGAAAAATCATGTTCATGCTAGAATGCATGATTTGTCAGTCATGAATTCTGGTGGTATTGGTGCGTATCAGCCTTCTCATTCGATGTCCAGTACTTCAATATGTCAGCTGTGTAATGTAGAAGGCCTTGTCTACTGCCTCTGCAGAGCTGGATTGGATCAAGCAATTGCTACAATTTCTACGAATTCCTCTGCCTCAAACCCCTGTGGTCTTCTGTGATAATATGTCTGCAATTGCTTTGTCTTTTAACCCTGTGCAGCATCAACGCACCAAGCACATTGAAATTGATGTGCATTTCGTTCGTGAGAGGGTGGCCACCAACCAACTGGAGGTTCAATTTGTTTCTTCACAGGAGCAATTTGCTGACATTCTTACGAAAGGCCTTAGCTCTCCCTTATTTCTTAGTTACTGTCGCAATCTCAGGCTAGGATCATGTAAGCCTGGGATTGAGGGGGGATGATAATGTATGAATCAGAAATGGATGCACACAATGAGTATGCATACATTTCAATACATACATACATACATACATGGCATAGCAGTGGGTATAAATAGCTGAAAACAGAACATGTATTGCGTGTGAAATAACAGAATAACAAAAGGCACAAATTCAATCCAAAGTTATCTTCTTCTCTCTCAAAACATAATTCTCTCTTCTCTCTCTATAATTTCTGCATTTCTACACTAGACAAAATCATCTTGGAAGCTTGACATCTCAAATCAAACATAAGGAAGAAAACTGTTTATATAAATGATAGACATCAAATAAAATATATCAATAAGGTTGTAACTATATTATCACTCTTGTCCTCTTCCCGAAGAGATCTCAGGTTTGAACTCTCGTTATAGGCCTCCCTCCGAAGGTGTACCATACAAAAACCGAGAGAAACCTCATCCCTCTCTTTCCTTTTTACGTTCCCACGTCTCTGTGCTGGAACGACTCGGGGAAGATCAGCCTGTTATTTATTCTTAAACTAACTCTTATCCATTTAGCTAAAACTCTTCCACTCGGCACCCTCAACTCCCTTAGGCCGACTTTCGTTTACCAAAAAAAAAAAACAGTCAGAGAGTGGAGCTAGTTCCGTCCGCGTTCTCTTGAAATTAATGCTATCTGCAGCTCAATCTTAGTGCTTGTTTGGCTGATATGTAGTTTGTGCACGTTTTGAGCTAAGCAAATCATGTGGCTGATTATACAACGAGCAAAGCTATCTCATGGAGTCATTTAGCATCATAGATTTGATTGCTTGGCCGTAGTTCTTTTTTTCAGTATTTTATATGTCACGATAGCATGCGCTCATTATGGCCCTCAAAGTTTAACTTTGTTTACTTCCTTCTGTAAATTGTATGAACAAGAAATAAATTGAGGGTAAATCAAAGTCAGCCCAGAAAAGAGGAGATCATTTAAGAAAAATGGAGTGCACGTAGATCAATGTTTAATGTCAATACTTGTAAACTGTAAGAAAATAAATTTCTAACTTCGTTGTCCGCGCAACTTAATTAGAATACATCCATAGTGATGAAGACTGTTTGTTGGGAATAGTATTCTATATGAACTTAATAATATTGGTGAAAATTATTCAATTTCGGTCAAATGAAAAAATAAATGGAGCAGTTTAAAGCTTCGAGACTGGGGAATATAACCACATATTTATAAGGAACATGTCTTAGTCAATATTGGATATTACCATCCCAATGGTATAAGAATTCTTTTCATCGGCAAAACAATCTTAGGTTTATAAGAAGTTAAGATTCATTACAAACTTTTTGCTGTATTAATTTCACTGACATTTGTTTGATTAATTACATCAGGCAAAACGGATTGACAAAATCATAAGATCGAGAAACTGTATTTGAATTAACTACACAGCATTTGAAATAATGTTTTCTCATTATCACCTAACAATCTTCACCAACTCTCATAATTTTTAATGCAGCTGTGAGACGAGGCATTCAGCCCTTCCCTGGTTAACTTACAAGTATTATGTTGAAGAAGATATTGGCATAGGATGGATAGTGTCAAATGTTTTGAATAAGATAATGGCATATTCTCTTCGCATCACTGCTAGCCAACAAATTGTTTCGTCACTGGCTTTCGTTGCAGATATGAATAATAAGGCAAACATAGGAGACTCGGGCAAAGTCGTCGTCGGCTTCGAATAGAGTAAGCATAACTGTAGACTATTTCAATGAATTCAGACTATAAATAGCCTTGCATCCATGCAAGATATCTCACCCCACACCAGGGACAAAATCAGTGCAGGATCTAATGGAAGGACTCAAGTTCGTACTAGTTTTTGTCCTCTTGGCTTTGGCCTCTTCACTTACCTTTGCCTCTGACCCTAGTCCTCTTCAGGACTTCTGCGTAGCCATTAATGAAACCGATGGTGGTATGTATTTTTGCAGTGTTTCGTTAGCAGTATGATGAAAAAGACACCAGAATTATGTCAATATTCCTTCAGAAAATATCATGTGCACCCTGTATATATATTTTAATATGCCTACGTTTTCAGGTGGTATCTTAGTTCTCTATCGATGATTTCTTAACATGTTATGAAATGTCTTTCTCAGTGTTTGTGAATGGGAAATTCTGCAAGGACCCAAAGCTTGTCAGTGAAAAGGATTTCTTTTTCCCTGGACTCAACATTCCGCGAAACACTTCCAATCCAGTTGGTTCAACAGTCACTCCGGCCAACGTTGCTCAAATTCCAGGACTCAACACTCTTGGCATATCTCTGGTTCGCATTGATTATGCACCATACGGTGGCCTGAACCCACCCCACACCCACCCTCGTGCCACGGAAGTCCTGCTCGTCATGGAGGGAACTCTTTATGTTGGTTTTGTGACATCCAACCCGGAGAATCGCCTGATCACGAAAGTCTTAAACCCTGGAGATGTTTTTGTCTTCCCAGTCGGACTCATTCACTTCCAATTCAATGTGGGAGAAGCCAACGCAGTTGCGTTTGCCGGTTTAAGCAGTCAAAATCCTGGAGTAATTATCATTGGCAACGCAGTCTTTGGATCAGAACCGCCAATCAATCCTGATGTTCTCACCAAGGCCTTCCAACTGGACAAGAGTGTTGTCAACTTTCTTCAGAAGCAATTCTGGTGGGACAACAATTAGAAACAAACGCAAAATTAAGGAGCACCCTCCCACATATCTGTTTGCTACTCTCCAATAATATAGCTCTTGTGCAATAAAGAGGTTGATGGACCTATATCTCTGCAATAATAATAATCTGTTTGCTCTTGTCCAATAATGTAGTTTTTTTTTTTTTATTGTATACTTTGTTACATGCTCTTCAGATCTGAAATATTTAACTCAATTAAATAATTGGAAGATGTGGAAAACGGAGGCTGTTCAACTGTTGCTGAAAGTAATTGAAATGTTATCCTTGGTCGGGCCAAACAAATTTCCTTTTTTTAATCTCGTCTTAGAATTTTGGACAGCAAAAAATCCTACGGACAAAAGGGTATCCTTTGCTTTTCAGTGTTTGCCAAATTAAGCTATTGTTTTTTTTATCAACGTCAGTATTGGATAAGTTCGTGATTATTTTAATCAATTTAAAAGTTTAAGGGTATCCTTTAGTGTCATCAAATTTTGTTTGCGAATCATACTAATAATCTTCAACAAAGCTAAAATTCATATTTTTATCTAAGCTCATACTCTATTCTTAATTTCTAAACAATAACATAAATGTTTTTAATTATTTATTGATGAGATATATCAGTTGCTGACATATGATGCCTTAAAAAATAAAGCTTTAAGATAAAAACAGTTTTCTGGTGCCACATAATATTTAAGAAATCTTATATTTATAATAAAATATCTTAAATATCTTATCTCATATGTCACCTTTTATTGTCAAGAAATATATGAAGACACATTTATTTCCCATGTTATTTATTTTAATTTTATTTCATCTTTATACATAAAAATAAAATAAAAATGAGAATTATTTATTTCGTTTCTACAGACTTGATCAAAACACTAGAAATTTTATTTATTGTACCAAAACACTTGATATTTTATTTATGGTTGAAAACGAGTGCCTTGAGGTGTCAAGGATGATACAGGCACTAAACCAAGTAACAGCTTCACTTATTTCAGAAATGAAGGTATTTCGCAAACAGGAAATTAAAAAATAAACAACCAAATAATTGATGATTATCTCTTGGTCTTCAAATATAGGACATAAATTATCCAGGCACCAAACCAAAATAGAAACCATCCATCATGTATGAGCGCGTCATTCTATTATACAACCTGACCAACTAGCAGCTTGCGGATCTGCAATAAGAACCCAAGATAGCATTAGGGTAACAAGTTCAACAATACTTAGCATTGCTGCAATGCCATGCATGTTATTCAAATGAGTAGAGGTATACACCATAAGCAATCACAAAGCTTTCCTGAGATGTCAAGTTACAATGATGCAGGCCATACGATTTGGTCTTTCCAAGGTAGCACTAACATTTTCAGCAATTTGCAGTCAAAAATAGGTCATATAATGGTAAAAATACTAATATAACTTCTCACATAACTTTGTTTGCAATAGAATGTAAAGAAACAAGAATGAGGAAGGTTTTGTTAAAGAATATCTAATTCTTAAAAGAGATACCAGCATAGAACTGATAAAGAAAATTGAGAAAAATAGGAAAATTATTAGTCAGACTAGTGAACCACTTGGACCCATAAATTATACTAACTAATTACGTCTTTAAAGGGACTTCCACTGCACAGAACTCATACTAGAGGATTAGAAAAGTTTAAAGTCAAATAGCATAAGCACATGCTGCAAGTTTCATCTAAGAAAACATTTCTGCATTCTCAGATAACCTCCTAGTATTTCAGATCCAAAAGAAAGAATCACTCGATCAAACTGTCATTAACCTCTTTGCAGGACTATCGATTGATGGCCAGAAAAGAAGAGAGAAAAGCCCCCATCCTCTTTACATTATCCCACGTGTTTTAGCAAAAAACAAAATTTATACAAGTTGGGTGCAGTGACTAAAACGACTATTTGAAGTGTGGCTATAGATTTCAACGTGCTAAAACAATAACAAGAAGAAATGCTCAATTAGAATGAGTTAGCACAAATCTAGGAACTAACATGATTATTCTTACTCTTAAGGATTAGTGAATGTAGTAGTGATTTAGAAGATGTAGTAGAACCACCAACAAGATCACCCAACAGACAAACACAGTCAATTTTGGAGAAAAATCATACTTTTTCATTCAATAATAATACCTTAAAGTTGATGTGATAAAATAAGAATTCCTAATGAAAGTAGGAAACACAAGGAAACTAAAATTTTAAAATTAAACCATATGTTCCTTTCTAAAATAAGCAGTCCCAAAAAATCTATAACGTTGTTCTGCTTCATGGAGGCTACTTCACAACCATATTTTCAAAATAATAATTGGGTACTTCACAATTATTCATGATTGTTCCTTTTCTAGGAACAAGCTCAATTCTCTCTCTTTCATTCTTATTGATATGAGTGTACTATTAACGAATTAGAGTGGATGGAGAGGTCAAGAATAAAAAATAGCAACATCAATAACTAAAATTTATTGAACATACCTCAGGAAGTTTTTTACGGAATACAACGTCCAACCGTGCATCAAGGGAATTTTCAAACACAATCTTCCCATCTCGAGATGCCAACACCACACCTCCAGAGCTTCACAACAAAATATAACAAAGTCAACTTTGATTTTCTATCTTCAATATCTTAGATAGCAATGAATGACTTTTTATGATAAGCCAATTGAAACCTTACACTCATTGGTTACATATTATGCAATTTGGAAACCCTCAGTTATATGAGATACAATTAGCAATGTGAAATATCCAACTAGAAGATTTTGGAAATCAACAGCAGCTATAAATTTACTACAGCTGCCACAATTAAGGACAATGACACTCAATAAGACCCACAGAAGCCCCACACAAACAGCTACTGATGAATGAAGAAGTAAATGTACTCAGATTAGTTTTTTGGATTTTCATGAACAATTTACCAGAAAGAACCGTGAGCATTATGATGGTGAGGTGCAGGTGGAAGATAGACATCTTGATCTACAATGATTTCTGGGGGATAAACATTTGCTTTCTTAGCATATTCTTCCTTTGCTGAATGCAGGACAGACTCCACCAAATGATAGTCATCTTTCCGGCAACGTAGCAAGACAGACGGCTCCTTCAATCTGAGTAAACTCTGAAAAAAGAATATCCAGATTATGAGCTAAATACTTCATTCATGTATGTAACACCATATTCCTGTTAAATAAGAAATCATATTGTTCATTTCTGAGCATTCCCTGGTAATACAACTTTTCATTTCTTCATCATATTTACAAAAAAACAATAATCCTTATCTGCACGTTAAAAAGTTTCATCACACGATTCCCTCAAAGCTCAAGCCATCATCAGAGTGTTAGTAAAATTCACTTCATATTATCAAAAAACCAAAAAAAAAAAAAAACAAACAAAAATGCTCAGTAGGGAACATCAACTGCATGCATCTAACAAAAGAAATGTAGGCATCATGTGCATGTATCTAACAGCAGAAATGTAGCATCATGTGCGTGTATCTAACAGCAGAAATGTAGGCATCATGTGCATGTATCAAGAGTTTATACAGATACAGAGGAACACAAGTGAAAAAGCCCCATCAACCAAAGCGTCATAAACACAAGTCAAATTCCACAATTTTCTTCAATTGAAAGCAACTGAAAAGCAAATGGGCATGCTGGTTATTCACTAATGACCTGAACAATGAGATCTTTGAGAAGATGCTTGTACTGATGGTGATGTTGGCTGACATTCAGAAGATCCTTTCCTGCTACATCTTTCATGGAATTAACTACATCATCTTGAGCTTGAAGCAATTTGATCCGAGAAGCATTAAGCTGCATAGAATACTCACTGCCCATAAAAACCAACAAAACAAAACGTCACTTCATCACCACCACTCCCGATCAGAACTGAGTAATATAATCCCATTCTCTACCTACACAAATTATAGTGAAATTATTTCAAATCCAACCCTGGTCTCCTTCCAATAAAATCAAACTAGTAACCTATCCTATCCTACACATTTTCAAACCGAACCATGTTTTAATAATTTCCCTTCATATATAAATAAAAGAAGAATGTTCTTGAAACATCACAAAAAAATATGATAAAATCCATATCAACACTAACAAATTCCATGATTGGCACCGCTTCACTTAACTGTTCACAAGATAACAACTACAAGCAATCAAATTTAAAAGCATAACACAGCCCCACCAATCAATAAACAGCATTATTACCAAAAAGTTAACAAAAGAAAGGAGAGAATTACATCTTCTTACGAACTTGAACTTGCTTCTCTTTTCGCTCATACTCTTGCCTGATCTTCTTCTTCTCAGCCTCAACCAGTTGTAACTTCTCAATGTTGAATTCCTTGAAGAAAATATTTTCTCAATAAGATCAAAACTGAAAAACCCATTAAGCAATTCAGCAAAAAACAAGCAAAGTGGGAAGGATTACTTCTTCAGCAGAAACTAAAATCTCGTTGGCCTTTTCCTCCGCTTCTTGGTTGATGAATCGGACCATCTGCTGGATCTGCTTGGCGACATCTGCGTCGTTCATTTCGGTGGAAAAATCACACGAGAAGAGAAGATCCAAATGTTAGGGACAGATATGCGATCCAAAATTTCTACCAGATGAAGATGTAAGAGAGTGTGGGGAGTCTGTATGTCTCTCTCTATATATACAATGGAGGATACCTGGACCACGTAGGCTGTTCAGCAATCGATTATTCACGTATTCACGAAGTAGTCCCCTTGTATTTTTTTTTTATTTATATTTATTTATTATTGTTTATGATTAGAATTTTTTTCTCTCTATTGGGTGGATAAATTTAAAAATGTTTTTGTTGAAATATTATTTCAAGTTAAAATGATATTATTTTTAAAAAATAAAATAAAATAAAATTATTAGGCTTTGATAACTAATTAACATATTAGATCAATTAAATTTTATTAAGTCAACCTCATCTTATTTAATTTTAAACTAAATCATCAGCCCGGGTTACGGGTCGGGTTATTTTCTTTAACATAAAAAAATATTCAATCTCTACTAATGTATTAATCCCATAAAAGAAACATGATGAAAACACTTTAAATGCATTCCAAGAAAACATAATAATCCAACTATCTAAATGAGCCAACACTCTTGAGCATACCCTAGCCACAATTGCAACTACATTTATCAATTTTTTTTTATTACATGGTGTTTAACTATTGGTAGAACCTTTTTTATGTAATAAAAGTAATAGGTTAAAAAAATTTTAAGTCCTAAATCACTAGTTAACATAACATTTCAAATAATACAAAAAACAATACAAAAAATAAAAAAAACAAAAAAACAGAACCACGGCCGAACCCATTTGAGTTACCAAACAAGCCAATGTTAATGTAACCAAAGAAAACACCAAAAAAATAGAGAGTCGAACAAAAGAAATAGAAAACATCAACTTAAAAAAGAGGGAAAAAACAAACAAACAAACCTAGACGATATTCGTAAACCTAGTTTAATCTGAAAAACTTGCAACTTGTTAAATCATGGACCCATGATAAATCAAAAGCTTGAATATCATCCAATTTAATTATGAAGGATAGAATCCTTGAAAAAATTATTAATAAAAAAAAACTTGTGAAAGAGAAGGAATAGAAAATAGAGAGACTAAAATCTAACAGAAAAAACCCTATGAAAATGAAATTTGAAATAAAGAATTATCCCAAACAAAATAAAATTGCAACTAAGACCCATAAGGGGTGAATTAAAAATTTGTTTTAATATGATTGATTAAAAATGGGTAGTGTGAAATAGAAAAAAATAATTAAATCCTAACATAGTAGTATCAAACCATAAAAAATTAAGAAAAAAAATACAAAAATTAAATTTAAACGTAGAAACAAAAGATAAAAATAATAAAATATCAATTTAGAAAAAAAAAAAAAACAAGGCATGCCTCAAAAACCTCTTAAATGTGATATAATCTCTAAAATTCACATCTCGCGAAGTTTTTTACTCAAATTCAGTCAATGAGCATAGCTCTCAATCAATTTAATTTTAAAGGATGAGATCATAAGAAAAATATTAATAAGAAAACTTGTTAAAGCAACAAAAAACATTAATAATAAAATTTGATGCAAAAACCCAATGATGATACAATTTCATGAACAAATAAAATAAAATAAAATCAATTAAAATAAGAAAGACCAAATTTTAAGGGTTAATAAAATATAAGGGTTGAAATTGAAAGTATTTTAAAATCCAAGTAAATCTGGATAAATATTCTAAACATTGTCAGATATTATTATATGAATATGAATCATATCAAGAAATTTAGTAAAAGCCAATAGTAAAATTCAAGTTTAAAAAACTTGTCAAAGAAAAAATAATAACAAAAAAAATCTCAAGTAAATCCAAAAGCTAACCCAAGTCAACAAATCAAACATGAGACATAGAACATTAAATTGGGATGACCCTGTGAATAGGAAAGCAAAGAAAATACCAAATAAAATCATAAAAATACTTCAAAATATATGGAAGTTGAGTCAGGCTAATCCTTCAAATCTATAACTTGGATCACAAGACCAAGGTGATCCCAATAAAAGCAAGTTTGAAAAACAAAGAAACAAGATTCTTAATCAAACAAATATTAAGGGATAAAATTGAGAAAATAAATCAATAAAAAAATGCTAAACAAAAAAAATAGCAATTTAAAGAATTATTTAATAAAAAATTAATTTAATTAATTGTTTAGGAAAAAATCAAATGAAATTAAATGTTCAGGGATAAAATTGAAAATGATTAAAAATAGAGATTAAAAGAATTATGCCCAAATTAGACATAAAAATTAAATACCAATAAATATATAAGGGTAGAATTGAAAAAATAATAATCAAGAAAATGATTCAAAACAAAACAAAACAAATAGTAATTAAAAGAATGAGGACCAAGTATGAAAACAAATTAAAAAAATCAAATGATAATTGATGAAATAAAATATAAATTCTAATTAGAAATAATCAATGTAAACAAAATAATTGCAAACAAGAGGAGTGGATCAAAAGAAAAAATAAATTAAAGGTTTAATATGATTTTTTGCATGGCTAACACCGTACATGCGCCATCTAGAGAGGAAGAGGATGACAAAACAAAGTCATGGTTATAACTGCTGTAGGCAACTGTAAGCGAGGCTAGCGTCAATAATTTTTATGTTTTTTTTTTGTACTAAGCAATAATAACAAACAAACCATGATAAAATTATAACCAAGCCCTTGACGCCAAGGCTAAAAAATTTGAATGGTAAGGGTAATATGGTAATTCTATCATAATTCTATCAAAAATGAAAAATACAAAAGGCTTTTATTAGAAGATAATATGTTATTTTATTCAAAAGTTATATTAATAATTTTATTGTACATTAAATAATAAAGTTACCAAAATAACCATGTAGAATCCCAAAAAAATATTGATGTTATAATAAAAGACCATCTTATGCCCAAAACAAAAACAAAAGATAGGATGACTAAGAAGCATTATAGTAATTATATTATTGTAATGAATAATAACCTATGTCTTGAAACATAATAATATTGTTAAAGGAATTAGTTTTTTGGATGATAAAGTAGTGAGTGTATCATTAAAATAAGGAAAGGTACAGGGTTCAAGTCTTATAACATATTAATTTGATATATGATATGTCGAGAATGTCTACTAGATAGTTTAGCGAGGTTCAAGTAAAAGTATTTGATATTTGATATCACTTGGGCATGAAACTTATCGAGTAAGATATATATATATATATATATATATATATATATATATATATATATATATAATGTAAGTTTATCATTTTGTAAATACTAGCTTATAGTTAATAATATACTTATTCATTTAATAAAAAAAAATATTCTAATTGACTAAAATTAGAGGATTAGTTCCATAACATTCTTTATAGTTGTTGGAAAAAATAAAAGAACTCTCACAAGTAGACACGTGTTTAAACGACGTGAATAAATATCTGATAGTATATTTAAATTAATTCAAAAGAATTTTTTTTTATTTTATATATTTTAATGAGTTTTAAATATTAACTCATTACATAAGAACAACATTCTATATCAAATGTCATGCCATAAAGATCAGAGTTTCTACTACATATGTATTAGAAACTTTATTAATCTCATACTACAAGTATAAAATGCTTGAAACATTTATGATCCATCATACAATTTGGTTCATTATATTAGAATTTTAACTCATCCTTTGTAGAATCAATAACATAGTGCACACAAAACAATTTGAAATAAACTTCATTAGAGGTTTTTGTTATCATTGAACCATTTACAAAATATTCTATTTATCATGTCCACACTTGAAAGAGAGATTTTATATTGCTTATTAAATAACTAGTGATATCTTATTAGTTACTTCTCAAGCCAACTTTAAAGAAAAAAAATAAAGACAAGTAAGAAAGATAAATTTTAGATGGCAATATTCTTATCATTTTTAGAAAGTTATAAATTTGATTTTCCATGCCATATTTTTTGTTTGTCTTTTTATTTAAAATGAGTATAGGAAGTAACAAATAAAATATCATTAATTATTCCTAAGTACCATAAAAAAAATTTGTATATTGCAATGATTTGATATTTATATATCATTAATTATTCCTAACTAAATGGTTTGGCAAGGTTCAAGTAAATGTATTTGATATTTGATATCGGTTGGGCATGAAACTTATCGAGTAATATATATATATATATATATATATATATATATATATATATATATATATATATATATATATATATATAAGTTTATCATTTTGTAAATACTAGCTTATAATTAATAAAATACTTATTTATTTAATAAAAACATTATTTTAATTGACTAAAATTGGAGGATTAGTTCCATAACATTCTTTATAGTTGTTGGAATAAATAAATAATCTCTGAAGACTTAATGAGATTTTAGAAAGTTGTAGTTGTATCTTGTCATGGGAATGGCTTTATAGTTGGGCTTTGATTTTTTTTTGGCTACAAGATCACATTATAGCTAAATTATTCAAATTTTGAAGGATGAAACTGTGTTCACAAGTAGACACGTGTTTAAATGACATGAATAAATATCTAATAGTGTAATTAAATTAATTAAAAAAAGTTTTTTATTTTTATTTTTTAATGAGTTTTAGATATTAACTCATTATGTCGTAGCCCAATTTTTGGGTTACTCCCCAAAATAAAATAAAATAAAAAGAGTTTGGCGTCGATAGAAAAATCACGGTGGAAATCTTGAATATTTTTTTAGCCGAATCGTACATCTTTTGTGCCCAAAAATGAGAGAAAATATAAATTCAAAGTAAAAATAAAGTCAAAAATCATAATTATATTTTTTATAGGCCAATTTGATTTAATCATGGGCTAATTCCAAATATTATTATGTTTGAGAATTAATTTAGGGTCCAATTGAAGAATTTAATTAAGTGCAAGGACTTAATTATGCTTTGAAAATTAAGGGCTTAATTGATGAAAAATAAAATTCTTGAATTTAATTCGAGCTCAATTGAGAATATTGGAATTTTTGGAGACCCAATTGAATTTTTTCCAAGCTAAACGTGCAAAATTAGGGGTCAAATTGAAAACAATTGAGAGTTTAATAGTGAATTGAAGGTCAAATTGCAAGTAAGGGACCAAAATAAAAAAGTCACGCAAAGTTAAGGCTAATGTTGAAATTTTGACAGAGGTACAATTGCACAAAATTAGAAATTTAAATCCAATTGGGGATGCAATTAGAACAATTGCAAAGTAAAGGATCAAAATGCACTTCTACCTTCCCTAAAGCTGCTACAGCACACATGCCTTCACCTGCATTATGCCAACCAGCCACCACGACTGCCGATCCTAACACCAACCAGCCACCATTGCAGACACGCCATTTCTGACAGCCACCACACCGCCGACAGTCAGCCACCGTGGAAGGCCAAACACACCTATAAAAAGCCACCATGCACGACGGCTAGGGAGGGAGGACGAAAAAAACCAGAAGAACGGACAGAAAGGAGGAAGTTTTGGAAGGGTTTACAAAGATTTCTAGCATTAAAAACAAGCAAAACAAACATAAAAATCACACCATCATCTCCAATAACCAGCTCCCTTTCTCTTTCTCTCGGCCTGTAATCTCTCTCTCTCTCCAGAAACGCTTCTGTCGAACTCTCTCTCTCTCTCTATCCACTATTAACGCCCATTCAACCACCCATTACTACCCTTATCATCACCATAAAACTCCTTCATATATTATAAACCTAACCCCACTCATAGGCGAAGCAACAGTGACAGTTGCAGCAACTGTAACAGAAACCCCAGCGACTTTGGAAGCTCCCTCTGGCCACCACAGGCCACTGTTTATGACGTCACCACGATAGAAATCATCACCTTGACCTTCTCTACCTAAAGGTACTAAAAGGTACAGCTTTCGTCATACTTGAAAAATTACTATTCATCGTCTTCCTCCCTTTTGCATGTGACCAGCGGGACGCAATTTGCGTCCCGCTATTCACAAGGGCCAGGGCTGAGTAAGGAGGTCGGGCTTCATGCCTGACCCATATGTCTAGAAATATTGGGCTTCCAGCTCGCGAGGAATGGAAGCCCAACCCAAAATAAAATGGCTTCTAGCTCGTGAGGATTGGAAGCCCAGTCCAAAACCAACTAGGCTTCTAGCCCGTGAAGAGTGTTAGCCCAGCCCACTCAGGGCAGGCTGTTAACCCACTTGGTCTGATAGCCCAGCCATAAAAAAAAATAAAAAAAAAAGAAAAAAAGAAAAAAATACAAATTGACATTTTTATGTATTTTTTTTTACTATACTACAAAAATTTCAAAACATAAAAATATGTTGTTTTCATGCATACGGCCAAATTTCAAAGTTTTTCTCATCATATTTTTTGAAAAAAATATGTTGCATCTTTCTCATATTTTAAAATGAAAATTGGGTATTGTAACCAGTTTATGATTATCTATTGGAATTTGGCCAAAATATCAAAAATAATTATAACTATCTTTGTCTTATCTATTAGGGTATAAATTTACATTGTAAAATACATCCATGGATAAAAAAAAAAAAGAAATTTTAACTACGGTGTAAATTTACATTGTAAAGTATATCGGTAGATAACAAAAAAAATTTAACTGCGGTGTAAAATTACATTGTAAAGTATACTTGCAAACAAAAAAAAAGAATGTTCTTTAAATGTAATGTAAAAAAAAAACTTAAAAAACAATCAAATAACAATGCAGTTTACCCTAGGTAGGGTGCACTGGGGGTGATGCGTCTTCCCCTTGCACAACAAGTCCCTTTATCCAGACTCTCGTAGACTAATAGGTTTCCAGTAACCTTAATACTAGGTGGCGACTCCTAATAATTATAATCATAATTTTTACGGCATAAACATATCCCTCATTTCACCGAGCACCATTGTCTCCCCAAACCTTGGGGGATGGTGGGGCGCGAAGCTCGTAAAAAATTACCGTCGCGACATATTACATAAGGACAACATTCTATATCAAATGTCATGCCATAAAGATCAGAGTTTCTACTACATGTGTATTATAAACTTTATTAATCTCATACTACAACAATAAAATGCTTAAAAAATTTATGGTCCATCATATAATTTGGTTCATTATATTAGAATTTTAACTCATCCTTAGCAAAATCAATAACATAGCGCACAGAAAACAATTTGAAATAAACTTCATTAGAGGTTTTTGTTATCATTGAACCATTTTCAAAATATTCTCTTTATCATATCCACTCTTGAATGAGAGATTTTATATTGCTTAGTAGATAACTAGTGATATCTTATTAGTTACTTCTCAAGCTAACTTTAAAGAAAAAAATAGAGACAAGTAAGAAAAAAAAATTTAAGATGGCTATATTCTTATCATTTTAGTAAGTTATAAATTTGATTTTCTATGCCATATTTTTTGTTTATCATTTTATTTAAAATGAGTATAGGGAGTAACAAATAAAATATCATTAATTACTCATGAAGTACCATAACAAAATTTGTACTTCATTTTCTACTTGTAGTACATTTTAAAAGTTAATTTGTTTTATTATATGATAAAATGCCATGATAATAAACTATACACCTAAAAGAGTTTAGGTGCCTACTTAACCCCTTTATTGTTCGTATGAACATTAAAGGAGGTGGCCTCTTTTTCTTTTTTTGCAGTAGCTTTTTTGTTTTGTATTTTCATTTTATTTATTTTATATTCTTTTTAATTTTATTATTCAACTTGTTTGACTTTGAATTTGTCTTCATAAATTAAGTTAAATCCTATAAGGTCATATTAGTCTTAAACAAACATCTTGACATTGATAATGATTGATTTTACAAGTGTTTGTTTTTGTTATTGTTTAATTAACCAAAAAAAAATAAAAATAAATAAAGTTCTTAAACTCAGTAAAGTCTATTATCTGAATGAATTCATAAATTTGGTTGATCAAATTTATCAATGTCTCAATATTAAAAAAATAAGTCATCTTGACCTTTTTATTTATTTTTTTGTAAAGCCAAACCACACTTTTTTTTAATTGCTTTTGAAGCTGCCAAGTTGATATAGTCATGTTAGGAAAATTCTTAGATTATTTAGTTTTTGGACTAGACAATGAATTATAGCAGGATGTTTCATTGTTAATCAATTAGGTCAGATTTAATCACAATATCAATTAGTTTTTTTTATAGCTTGCATATATTTTCTTACATTTAATTTTTTTATTTATTTGAGTTGTTATGCAGTATGGTCTTGTAAACTAGCATATATACAAATGTTAGACTTTTAGTTAGGTTGCTCTGGTTGAGTTTTCCAAAACACTTATATGTTGTGGAAATGATAAAAAAAATTTAGAGATACAAGTATCTAATTAGATAGATTTAAGGTTGCTTAAGGTTTATACGAAGATTACTTAAAGGTCATATGTTCTTTTTAGCTTTTAATAATTTTCTCAAGTCTAAGTTAATGCAAATGACAAGTCATTTCCAACCTTTAATAGTAATCTATACAAATTACCAATAAGAAATCTTATAAATTCTTTTAGGAGAGAGAGATATTGATATCAATTTAAGTTTTATTGCTTTACTTTTGTGTTTTTTAGGTGTTTTGCATTGTTATACAATTGGTATATAGAAAATAAGAGGCAAAATATTTTATTTATAGAAAAACTTGAAAACCCTATAAATATTAAAATATCAATTTATCCCCTGAACAATATCACATATATTATTTCAGATAATTTAAGAAACATATTCAACCAAGTTTCTACTTGAATTTTTTCTAGGTCTACAATTTTAATTCCAAGTATTAATTTCAATCTAGTCCTCAATTTTAAAAATTATGTATAAACTAAAACCCCCTTGATTTAACGATTAGATAAACTTAGAAGGGTAGGAAGAATGCATGTGAAAAAAAATCCAGTCTCTCCCATCAAGCATGGTCAACCAAAATAATTTTTTGTTTAAAAATATTGTCTCCCTCTCGCATTTTACTTATTTCAACGTTGGAAAAAATCTTAAAACGACATAGATTCTATTTTGTAAAAAGAGCTTGTAGACAAGTGCTAAAGTCAGTCACTTTAATAGCCTATAATAATTAGCCATGAAAATGCCCTAGTAAATGTATTTAAATTCAATTTCAGATGCAAAGACAAACAACTGCCTCATTTCATCCAGCAGTATATCTCTATTCAGAGTTAACCTACTAGCAATGAAATCACTTGCGATAATAGTTAGGGTTTGCTCTGTAAGATCACTAGTTTGAGCTTTATACAAGTCACAGTCATTGGAGATTTGAATTGACTGTTAACTTTCGAATCCGTGAGATAAGATTAGTCGAAGTATATATAAAATAATTAAAATAATTTTTTAATATATATATATATATATCACGATCACCATATTCAACTTTATATATATGTATAGAAGAGCACTTCAGATTAAAGCACTTCAAAAGTACACATGAAAAAATGGAGATCAAATGCATGAGAAATTGAGAATACAGCATATAAAGTAACTTGAGTTTATTCTCTACTGGATGTGAGCTTACTGGAAGAATTTCCAGTCATTTCCTCTTACCTCATCAGCAATTACTGTACGAGTGGAGGCATTTGACTGGTGATAAAATGCACCACTGGTTTCTTTCACATCATGTTACAGTCAGGTCCTGACGAATTATCACCATCACTTTTATTTTTATCACCACCAATGTCACGAATCAAGCTTAGAATACCAGTAACCAAGATTACAATTCGCGTTGGCTTTTCAATATTTTGAAGCACCTTGTTTCGCTTCTGAAATGAAAGATAATATGCAAATATATTAGAGGCTGAGTTAATATTTTATACTTAATATAGTACTTATTTATTAATTAGATAGAGATAATATTTTTATTAATGAAAATATGATGATTCCACTGGTTATTTTGAAGCCAGTCCTTAAAATATAATTAATCTCCTCATCCAGATAATTAAATAACTTTATCTAGAAACTATATTATCTAAAACATAAATTACTAACTGAGATTTAAAAATATAATTTATATTATTATTTAACACACACTCTCGAGTGAAAGTTCTTTAAGTTTAAAATTTATACAGATACATATTATCTTGTGCTTGATTTTTATCAAATAAAATAGAAATAGTAAGATTCGAACTCGTGACCGCTGGGTCAACAAGACTATGATACTGTACCAAGAAACCATCTCACCTCAATACTTAATCTATTAGATCAATCCCAACATATAATTTATATTATTTTCAAGTCAATTTCGTTCCCTATGAAAAATGAGAATTCAAATGAAAAGCACAGAAGGAATATATTCGAAAGAAAGGAGCAAAATCTAAATAATAATAATAATAATAATAAAAACATACAGAATTTGCAAAGCTCTATACTAAAAGAGGATAGAAATCACTGATTAATCTTTTGTTCATATGTAATCAATAGCTCAAAAGATACTAATTAGATCAAAAAAAATTCAAATTATAATTAAGGAAAAATATCTTGAAATTCTTTAGATATAATCCTCATGAGTTTAAACTAAAAGCTCATAAAAACAATCATATATTCCATGGTTTTATGTTTTAATATCTATTTATTTTGTTTTCTTTCTTATATGTTTTTTTAACTAAATCATGTATGTTTTATTGTAGCAATTTTTTGAATAAAAAAAAATACAAAAAAGAATAAATATTTGTAAAAAAATTAATAATTTTATCTTATTGTTTTAATTTCTAAAATGAATTACCGTCACGGGGGCCTCTTGCATCGCGCTCCTGCTTTGACGTAGCAGAGTATAGTTATCACAGAAGGTGGCGCCGCCGTGGTGCGTGTACCTCTTACCACCGTAGCAATCACAGCAAATTTCATAGGTGCTCTCTGAATCAACTCTGAAGAAACATTCAGAGCAGCTGAAGTACGCTCCTGGCATGAACGTCGTGCAAGACTTGCAAAATACACCTCTTCCACTCTGCATGATGTAGAACAAGAGGAATGCTTCCTCAAAATCCAAGCTTCCATTGTCGTCCTTGTCCAGCGCTCTAAAGATGCTCTGATGAGTTAAATCTGTGACTTTTTTTTTCTTGAGATACTTCATGTATTCACGCAGGCTAATTTGCCCGTCTCTGTTCTTATCCATGGCCTTGAAAGCTTTTCTGGCCGCTTTCTTTTCCTTTTCCGGCAGTTGTTCGTAAAAAGCTCCAGCAGCCCGGCGAAGCGCCTCCATATATGATTATGCGTGATATCTTTACAAGGAAGGAGATTTGAGAGGATAATGGAGGAGGTAGCTTGGAACTACATCTGATTATAAAGCTCTCCTGTTCGACAGTGATTTACAGTCCTTGCAAGTGACCACACAATGAACAAATATTAAATAATTGAAGTGAATATGGGTGTGGTCCATAACATCTTCCACGTTACATAATTAATTATTATATAAGTTTTTAATAACTATTATATTAACAATTATATAATTCCAATTTATCTAGTTCATGGTTTCATTTAAATATTTGCTATTGGACATGGGACCTTTTGTATATTGTAAACCTAGTAGAAGTCATTTTTTAAATTAATTTTTATTTATAAATATATTAAAATAATATTATTTTTTGTAAAAGAAAAATCACCTTACAACCTTATTTCTCCCTCTCCTACGAGCCACCAGCCATTCACGGATACACCCTTTTCTTGTTCTAGTTGAAGCCGCCTCTCTGATTAGAATTGAAGCGAAGGAGGGTGTGGAAATTTCGACATCCTCGAAAATTCCTCCATCTCACATCCCCGGTTCAGGAATCAAAGCCATGAAAAGCCAAGTTGCGTTTGTCCAAGGAACATGACAGCCTAGCCATGATGGAGTTTTTGGTAAGTGGGCAATCTTTACAAAAAAAAATAATATTATCTGCAATTTTATACCACAAGTGGCACAGCAGTTCTGATTTATAAATATTATTTACGCCTCATGTGCTGTAAAAGTTTTTTTTTTTTTATTAATTTAGATGTTTGGGTCAACTCGTATTTATTTTGATTAACTTTACTGAATATAGAGTTATGAATATAAACTTCTAGTGATCATCATATTAGCAACCACAGATCTCAAACCTGAAACTATAGGAAAACATATCATAATATCAATTTCTGTCGTTGTTTTTGGGATTATTGGACGACATTGTAGGTCACCATTCTTCTTATTTTCTCATTGTAATATAGGGAATTAAATTATGAATTTTATTTTTATTATTTTAACTATAGTCCAAGACTTGTTTGAACTTAATTGATATTTTATTTTTAATTAAGATCTAAGGATTGTTTGGATCAGTTTTTCAGTTTTTTAAGCTTATCAATATTGGTTTTGAGTCATTTTTATAAGCTAGCCAATTTAGTACTTAGTGTGAGATCCATTTGGGTTATTTTTAAAATTATTTGAACTTTTTGTAGGCCTAAAATTCAGTAGTCATTGAATATTATTATTTTGATTTTTCATCTTAAGTGTGTGAGTAATTTTTATATTATTTAATTCTTGAAAGAACTACACCAATTTATCTAAGATTAATTGGTTTTACGGTGTCATTTGATATAATTTCAATAATGTTGATATCTTGAGATAAATTTTCATTGTGCCACACTCCTATAAAATTTATTTTGATTTTTTTTGGATTAGCTTTCAATTTTGATTACGAGTTACGCAACTATGTGATCATGAGATTTGTATCAATAATAATAAATTTGAATCAACCTTTGAGTCTAACATTGACTAGACCCCTCAAAACCCGGGTCTGGCTAGTGCCAGACCTAACGCACTTTCATGGGGGCACGTTTGGTATTTTACTGTTGTTACAAGTTTATCTATTATTGTTGTTTTAGTATTTGTGGTGTAGTTTACTTGTATATTGTAGTGTTTTAGTAAATCTTTCCATAAAAAATTGAAGTTTCATTTTTTATTTTAAGGTTTGTTAGTGATTTTGAAAATGTTTAGTTTATATGTCTTGTGATATACTTGATTTTGATTTATAACTTAAGTGTGTTATGATGAAAAAAATCACGGGTTATTTAACAAGTAACAATCATATTTTATCAATTTTATTTTTATGTTAAATTTTTTAGAGAAATTGATTTTTTATAGAATCAATAAAAATTAAATTATATTTATTTTTTTGCTGCTTTGAAACACATCAATTTTAGGCTCAAATTCTAACATATATTTAGATCCAATAAATATAAATGTAGGTGAATATACAAGTCACTGGGCTAGTTCTCATATTACCGAGTCAACTCGGGTCTATTTTTATATTATCAAAATGATACGTTTATTATTTTTTTTTTTTTGTAATTTATTGACCTTGACTTAGTCAACTTTGGCTAAATTCATTGAGTAATGGACTCAAACATTGAGTCATCGAAATTTAACCAAGTCAATATAAAAAACATTTTAAATTAAATTGTGGAGACTTTGGGGTCTTTAATAGCTCTTCCATCTCACACCCCCATAAACGAATAAATATAATAGAGTTGAAGTCAAGCCCGGTGGGCGTGGAAATCAAATTAGAGAAGCAATCATTTCAAAATTGAGTTATTTTTATAAAATTATTTAAATCCTTCTGTCGGGTCATTGTCTTGACATTTTTTATTTGAATTTATTTTCAATTGTATCTTTCATTAATAAATATTTGAATTTTATAACTTTTTTTTTTATTTATTTTCCATGAGTTAGTACAATCGCGAGTTAAATATATTGAATAAAGGGTTTTCTAGCTGAATTTTTAATGTTATCTTTCAAAATTAAATGGATTAAAAATTATGGATTTTTTTAGTCTTCATTCTATGAGATTTTTTTAATTTTATGGTTTAAGTCATGAGTTTATTTAGTTAATTTTTTTTTTAATTTTATCTTTCAATATTGAGTTAATTATAAATTAAGATTCGTAATTTATTTTAACTTATTCTTTATTATTATGTTGGTGTCATAATCCAGATTTAAAAGGTTAGTGTAGGTAGATTAGATTTATTAATTCATATTGAATTTAGTTTTAAATTATATTCTGAGTCATGAAAAATATTCCACTTGGATCTCTCGTTGTAATCATATTATACTTCACTATTTTTTCATAACGTGAAACTTGCCCCCCCGTTGAACCCTCTGGTTCCCAAGTAATAATAATAATAATAATACTTCACTAATTATGCGGTGTGAGAACATGATTGTGCTCTAATCTCATTTAAATATTTGCTATTCTACATGGGACCTTTTGTATCTTCAACGTAGAAGTTGGTTTTTAATTTAATTAAATATATTAAAATAATATTATTTTTACTTTTCTAAAAAGATATATTAAAAAAAATTTAAAAAATAAAAATAAATTCAAATTTACGAGATTATACATACAGATAAATTAAATATGGATTACTATTGACTGCAAACAAAGAAATCATTATTTTATCCTCTCTATTCATTCATCTCAGTTTTAGTTTTGGAATCAAGAGTATTTTTTATTTTTTTATATTTCTATGGATAGTAAAAAAATTATAATAACATAGTATCTTCAGAAATTGTTTTCTAAATTAACTCTTATTTATAATTATATTGAAATAATATTATTTTTACTTTTTTTTTAAATATATTAAATATGAAAATAAATTCATCCTTATTTCATATTAACGAAAAACCTTAAAACCTTATTTCTCCCTCTCCTACTAGCCACCAGCCCTTCCCTTTCCAAGTTGAAGCCGCTGCTACGAGAGGTCCCCTCGAATTTTGGCGTTTTCAGTGATTTCCCTTTCTTACAACTCATTAACAAAGAAATATTAAAGAGTTACAGTCAAGTTGCATGTGAATACTTTGACGTATTCAATAATTTCTCCATCTCACACCCCATAAATAAAAAATATATTATAAAATTGAAGTTGGATGTGAAAGCTTTGACATCTTCAATAATTCCCCCATCTAACACCCCATAAACGTAGAAATATAATAGAACTCAAGTGAAAATGGATGTCAGAGCTTTGGCGTCTTCAATAATTCCCCCATCTCAAACCCCATAAACGTAGAGATTTTATAGAACTCAAGTGAAATTGGGTGTGAAAACTTTGGCGTCTTCCATAACTCCTCCATCTCACACCCTATAAACGAAGAATATTGTAGAACTCAAGTGAAATTGGGTGTGAAAACTTTGGTGTCTTCGATCATTTCTCTATCTCACACCTCATAAAACATGGTTCACGTATAAAAACCATGAAAAGTCGAGCTCCATTGGTACAAGGGCCAAGATGCAATTTTTTGGTTAGTTACCCCTTAAAAATATTATTATTATGATGATAATATTGGATAGGAATAACAATAAGATTACTAATAATGATAATAATGGTGTTTGTGGTAAGTTATCATTTAAAAAAATTAGTAGTAATAGTAGTAGAAAAAGTAGAAAGGATAATTACGATATTGGGATGATGATGATGATGATGATGATGATGATGATGATGATGATAATAATAATATGGTTAATTTCTAAGGATAAATCCCGCTAAAATCTTATTTATCTTACCTTAACATTAACAAAAATTATGGTTTTAATTTTTTAAAAATGTTTTATTAATATTTTTGTTGATTTCTAGGATAAATTTATTTTAGGGTTTTTCCATCCAATATCAATCTATGATGATAAAACTACAAACAAATATTTGGAAAAAGTGTTATTACTGCATAATTGATTTGTGTCGTAAAAATATAATTTGCATTATCATAATCATCATTATAAATCAAACAAGAGGTGGGATTGTTTTGAGAGTAACCATGTTAACATGGCAACTTGATCGAACCACTTGTATACATTTGTTATTGATAGGCTTTTATCACTGCTGGCCGGACGGTGCTACTAGAATAGGCTTACCAATGTGACCTCAATATATAGAAGCTCCTTGAAACAATTATAAAATTATTATAATTATAAAATTTAAATATTGTTTATACATATACTTATGATAATAAAACCACAAAAACATAGAAGCACTAACCTTAAAAATAACAAAAAAATCAAAATAAACATACGTTTAAATATCCCAATGATTTATTCCATATTGAGAATCATCAAATGAAACCTAACAATACAACAAATTCATTGAGTAATTTAACTTGGGTTCTAAATAGATTTTTCTAAGCAATAATAACAACAACAACAATAATAATACTCGTCTTAAGCAAGAGGCTAAGGATTGCGATGATAAAATTCATCATTTGTTCTTTCACATAATGGTACACATTGCTATTGTAGTGCCAGCAAAAACAACCACGCTTGCAACGCCCACTGTCATTTCAATCTTCTTGAGCACACTGTTTCGCTTCTGAAATCAAAGATTACGAAGCATATGATTAGATATATTCCTAATGATGAACAAGCAAATCCAGAAATCAAAGAAACACAATTAGAGGGAATAAATCGTTCCAAAAATTGGAAATCTTAAGCAATCTCAAGAATTTCTTTCTACCAGGATCGAAATTGATATCATTTTCGAAGATTATTTACCTCTGGGGGAGCTGCTAGTGCCAAGCTCCTGCCTTGACTTAGTAAAGTATAGTTATCGCAGAAGGTGGCATCATCGTGGTGCGTGAACTTCTTACCACGAAAACAATCACAGCAAATCTCATAGGTGCTGACTGTTGAATCCTTACTGGTGAAACAATGAAAGCAACTGAAGTATACGTCTGTCAAGAACGTATTACAAGATTTGCAAAATAGAGCTCTTCCACTCTGCATGATGTAGTACAAGACGGTTGCCTCCTCAAAATCCAAGCTTCCATTGTTGTTCTTGTCCAGCGCTCTAAAAAAGCTTGGATTATTAAGAGCCGAGTTGTTATCTTTGTTGAGATACTCCATGAATTCTTTTAGGTTAATTTTCCCGTCGCCGTTTTTGTCCATTTCACTGAAAACAAATCTGGCATATCTCTTCTTCTCCTCCGGCAGGTTTTGATAATAAGCCGCAGCAGCGCGGCGAATCTCCTCCATATTTAATAAGAGGGTAGCTTTGCCGTACAATTTCAAGATTCCAAAGGGACTTCAATGGAAGTGGATCAACTCTAAGAACCTGCCTCTAATCGCCATTGTTGAATGATCTGAACTATATTTATATCCAACAAATAGAGATGCAGGTTAATCTACGAGTTATTCGGTTAATTTTGATATTTCCGAGTCAACTCAAGTCATTCTTAAAAGAAAAGAAAAAAAAAATATTATTTTTCAAGTTGAAGCCGCCTCTCTGATTTGGAGACAATATCTTTTCTTTTATTCCACGGTCCCCAGCAATTATTTAATTTGTCCAGAAACCCTTCTGTCTGATAGGGACCACACGACGAAGAAATGTAACAGAATTGAAGTGAAGTAAACTTTGACGTCTGCAATCATTAGCATCTGTCCTAGGAACATGACAAACTCGGGTCGTTTTTTATATTATCAAGATGATATCGTTTTAGTTTTTTTTTTTCAATTGATTGACTTTGACTTATTCAAGTTCGGCTAAATTCATTAATATGTGCTCTAACAGCGTTTTTTTTTAATAAAATATATTAAAATAATATTTTATTTTATTTTTTAAAGATTATTTTTTATATCAACATATTTAAATAATCTTAAAACACTAAAAAATTAAATTAAAAATAAAAAATAAAAATATTCTTTTTCAATTTTTTTTATATAATGTCAAATAATTTTTAATTAATTGAGTTATCGAAATTTAATATAAAAAACAATTTAAATTAAATTGTGGAGACTTTGGCATTTTTAATAATTCTTTTATCCCCCATCCCCGGTTCATGCATCAAAGCCATGAAAATCCAAGTTGCATTTGTCCAAGGAACATGAAAGATACCATAAGAGGCACGCTAATTCTAATTTATAAATATCATTTATGACCCATGTGTCATAAAAGGTATGTTTTTTATTAACTTGATATTCGGCTAGCTTGAGTGTACTAACTAAACTCATAAATTTTGAAGCCTTGGATTTATGGACAAATTGATCCTGCCTCGACGAGCCCCATTTAAATGAGTATTAGCCTTAGATTTATAAACTAGTTCATATCCAACCCCTTTTTAGTTGGCATTAGACTTCAAATTTATGGGTAATAGACTTTTCCTCCAAGCATGATTGAACTTGGTTTTTGGAGAGGGTGTTAGCCTTGGATTTTCGGACAAATTGATCATGACTCGACGAGCCCCATTTGGATAAGTATTAGCCTTAGATTTCTAACCTTTTTCATATCCAAGCCCTTTTTAGTTGGTATTAGACTTCAATTTTATGGGTAATAGACTTTTCCCCCAAGCCTGATTGAACTTGGTTTTTGGAGGGGGTGTTAGCCTAGGATTTTCGGACAAATTGATCCTGACTCGACGAGCCCCATTTAAATGAGTATTAGCCTTAGATTTCTAACTTTGTTCATATCCAAGCCCTTTTTAGTTGGTATTAGACTTCAATTTTATGGGTAATAGACTTTTACCCCATGCATGACTGAACTTGGTTTTTGGAGGGGGTGTTAGCCTTGGATTTTCGAACAAATTGATCCTCGCTCGACCAGCCTCATTTAACTAAGTATTAGCCTTAGATTTCTAACCTTGTTCATCTTTTCATATCCAATCCCTTTTTAGTTGGTGTTAGACTTCAATTTATGGGTAATAGACTTTTCCCCCAAGCATGATTGAACTTGGTTTTTGGAGGGGTGTTAGCCTTGGATTTTCGGACAAATTGATCCTGACTCGACGAGCCCAATTTAAATGAGTATTAGCCTTAGATTTCTAACCTTGTTCATCTTTTCATATCCAAGCCCTTTTTAGTTTGTATTAGACTTCAATTTTATGGGTAATAGACTTTTCCCCCAAGCATGATTGAACTTGGTTTTTGGAGGGGTGTTAGCCTTGGATTTTCGGACAAATTGATCCTGACTCGACGAGCCCCATTTAAATGAGTATTAGCCTTAGATTTCTAACCTTGTTCATATACATGCCCTTTTTAGTTGGTATTAGACTTCAATTTTATGGGTAATAGACTTTTCCCCCAAGCATGATTGAACTTGGTTTTTGGAGGGGGTGTTAGCCTTGGATTTTCGGACAAATTGATCCTGACTCGACTAGCCCCATTTAACTGAGTATTAGCCTTAGATTTCTAACCTTGTTCATCTTTTCATATCCAATCCCTTTTTAGTTGGTATTAGACTTCAATTTATGGGTAATAGACTTTTCCCCCAAGCATGATTGAACTTGGTTTTTGGAGGGGGTGTTAGCCTTGGATTTTCGGACAAATTGATCCTGACTCGACGAGCCCCATTTAAATGAGTATTAGCCTTAGATTTCTAACCTTGTTCATATACATGCCCTTTTTAGTTGGTATTAGACTTCAATTTTATGGGTTATAGACTTTTCCCCCAAGCATGATTGAACTTGGTTTTTGGAGGGGGTGTTAGCCTTGGATTTTCGGACAAATTGATCCTGACTCGACGAGCCCCATTTAAATGAGTATTAGCCTTAGATTTCTAACCTTATTCATATACATGCCCTTTTTAGTTGGTATTAGACTTCAATTTTATGGGTAATAGACTTTTCCCCAAGCATGATTGAACTTGGTTTTTGGAGGGGGTGTTAGCCTTGGATTTTCGGACAAATTGATCCTCACTCGACGAGCCCCATTTAAATGAGTATTAGCCTTAGATTTCTAACCTTGTTCATATCCAAGCCCTTTTTAGTTGGTATTATACTTCAATTTTATGGGTAATAGACTTTTCCCCCAAGCATGATTGAACTTGGTTTTTGGAGGGGGTGTTAGCCTTGGATTTCCGTTAAATTTTGATCCTGACTCGACGAGCCCCATTTAACTGATTATTAGCCTTAGATTTCTACCCTTGTTCATCTTTTCATATCCAATCCCTTTTTAGTTGGTATTAGACTTTAATTTTATGGGTAATAGACTTTTCCCCCAAGCATGATTCAACTTGGTTTTTGGAGGGGGTGTTAGCCTTGGATTTTCGGACAAATTGATCCTCACTCGACTAGCCCCATGTAAATGAGTATTAGCCTTAGATTTCTAACCTTGTTCATATACATGCCCTTTTTAGTTGGTATTAGAATTCAATTTTATGGGTAATAGACTTTTCCCCCAAGCATGATTGAACTTGGTTTTTGGAGGGGGTGTTAGCCTTGGATTTTCGGACAAATTGATCCTGACTCGACGAGCCCAATTTAAATGAGTATTAGCCTTAGATTTCTAACCTTGTTCATATCCAAGCCCTTTTTATTTGGTATTAGACTTCAATTTTATGGGTAATAGACTTTTCCCCCAAGCATGATTGAACTTGGTTTTTGGAGGGGGTGTTAGCCTAGGATTTTCGGACAAATTGATCCTGACTCGACGAGCCCCATTTAAATGAGTATTAGCCTTAGATTTCTAACCTTGTTCATATACATGCCATTTTTAGTTGGTATTAGACTTCAATTTTATGGGTAATAGAATTTTCCCCCAAGCATGATTGAACTTGGTTTTTGGAGGAGGTGTTAGCCTTGGATTTTCGGACAAATTGATCCTGACTCGACGAGCCCCATTTAAATGAGTATTAGCCTTAGATTTCTAACCTTGTTCATATCCAAGCCCTTTTTAGTTTGTATTAGACTTCAAATTTATGGGTAATAGACTTTTCCCCCAAGCATGATTGAACTTGGTTTTTGGAGGGGGTGTTAGCTTTAGATTTTCGCACAAGTTGATCCTAACTCGACGAGCCCCATTTAAATGAGTATTAGCCTTAGATTTCTAACCTTGTTCATATACATGGTCTTTTTAGTTGGTATTAGACTTCAATTTTATGGGTAATAGACTTTTCCCCCAAGCATGATTGAACTTGGTTTTTGGAGGGGGTGTTAGCCTAGGATTTTCGGACAAATTGATCTTCACTCGACGAGCCCCATTTAAATGAGTATTAGACTTAGATTTCTAACCTTGTTCTTATCCAAGCCCTTTTTAGTTGGTATTAGACTTCAATTTTATGGGTAATAGACTTTTCCCCAAGCATGATTGAACTTGGTTTTTGGAGGGGGTGTTAGCCTTGGATTTTCAGACAAATTGATCCTGACTCGACGAGCCCCATTTAAGGAGTATTAGCCTTAGATTTTTAAACTTATTCATCTTGTCATATCCAATCCCTTTTTAGTTGGTATTAGACTTTAATTTTATGGGTAATAGACTTTTCCCCAAAGCATGATTGAACTTGGTTTTTAGAGGGGGTGTTCCCTTGGATTTTCGGACAAAATGATCCTGACTTGACGATCCCCATTTAAATGAGTATTAGCCTTAGAGTTCTAACCTTGTTCATATCCAAGCCCTTTTTAGTTGGTATTAGACTTCAATTTTATGGGTAATAGACTTTTCCCCCAAGCATGATTGAACTTGGTTTTTGGAGGGGGTGTTAGCCTAGGATTTTCGGACAAAATGATCCTGACTCGACTAGCCCCATTTAAATGAGTATTAGCCTTAGATTTCTAACCTTGTTCATATACATGCCCGTTTTAGTTGGTATTAGACTTCAATTTTCTGGTAATAGACTTTTCCCCAAGCATGATTGAACTTGGTTTTTGGAGGGGGTGTTATCCTTGGATTTTTGGACAAATTGATCCTGACTCGACGAGTCCCATTTAAGGAGTATTAGCCTTAGATTTTTAAACTTGTTCATCTTTTCATATTCAATCCCTTTTTAGTTGGTATTAGACTTCAATTTTATGGGTAACAGACTTCCCCCCAAGCATGATTGAACTTGGTTTTTGGTGGGGGTGTTAGCCTTGGATTTTCGGACAAATTGATCCTGACTCGACTAGCCCCATTTAAATGAGTATTAGCCTTAGATTTCTAACCTTGTTCATATACATGCCATTTTTAGTTGGTATTAGACTTCAATTTTATGAGTAATAAACTTTTCCACCAGGCCAGATTGAACTTAGTTTTTGGAGGGGGTGTTACCCTTGGATTTTCGGACAAATTGATCATGACTCGACGAGCCCAATTTAAATGAGTATTAGCCTTAGATTTCTAACCTTGTTAATATCCAAGCCCTTTTTAGTTTGTATTAGACTTCAATTTTATGGGTAATAAACTTTTCGCGCAAGAATGATTGAACTTGGTTTTTGGAGGAGGTGTTAGCCTTGGAATTTCGTACAAATTGATCCTGACTCGACGAGCCCCATTTAAATGAGTATCACCCTTAGATTTTTAAACTTGTTCATATTTTCATATCCAATCCCTTTTTAGTTGGTATTAGACTTCAATTTATGGGTAATAGACTTTTCCCCCAAGCATGATTGAACTTGGTTTTTGGAGGGGGTGTTAGCCTTGGATTTTCGGACAAATTGATCCTGACTCGACGAGCCCCCTTTAAATGAGTATTAGCCTTAGATTTCTAAACTTGTTCATATCCAAGCCCTTTTTAGTTGGTATTAGACTTGAATTGCATGGGTAATAGACTTTTCCCCAAGCATGATTGAACTTGGTTTTTGGAGGGGGTGTTAGCCTTGGATTTTCGGACAAATTGATCCTGACTCGACGAGCCCCCTTTAAATGAGTATTAGCCTTAGATTTCTAAACTTGTTCATATCCAAGCCCTTTTTAGTTGGTATTAGACTTGAATTGCATGGGTAATAGACTTTTCCCCAAGCATGATTGAACTTAGTTTTTGGAGGGGGTGTTAGCCTTGGATTTTCGGACAAATTGATCCTGACTCGACGAGCCCCATTTAAATGAGTATTATCCTTAGATTTCTAACCTTGTTCATATACATGGCCTTTTTAGTTGGTATTACACTTCAATTTTATGGGTAATAGACTTTTCCCCCAAGCATGATTGAACTTGGTTTTTGGAGGTGGTGTTAGCCTTGGATTTTCGGACAAATTGATCCTGACTTGACGAGCCCCATTTAAATGAGTATTAGCCTTAGAGTTCTAACCTTGTTCATATCTAAGCCCTTTTTAGTTGGTATTAGAATTCAATTTTATGGGTAATAGACTTTTCCCCCAAGCCTGATTGAACTTGGTTTTTGGAGGGGGTGTTAGCCTAGGATTTTCGGACAAATTGATCCTGACTCGACTAGCCCTATTTAAATGAGTATTAGCCTTAGATTTCAAACCTTGTTCATATACATGCCCTTTTTATTTGCTATTAGACTTCAATTTTATGGGTAATAAACTTTTCGCCCAAGCCTGATTGAACTTGGTTTTTGGAGGGGGTGTTAGCCTTGGATTTTCGGACAAATTGATCCTGACTCGACGAGCCCCCTTTAAATGAGTATTAGCCTTAGATTTCTAAACTTGTTCATATCCAAGCCCTTTTTAGTTGGTATTAGACTTCAATTTTATGGGTAATAAACTTTTCGCCCAAGCCTGATTGAACTTGGTTTTTGGAGGGGGTGTTAGCCTTGGATTTTCGGACAAATTGATCCTGACTCGACGAGCCCAATTTAAATGAGTATTAGCCTTATATTTCTAACCTTGTTCATATCCAAGCCCTTTTTAGTTTGTATTAGACTTCAATTTTATGGGTAATAGACTTTTCCCCCAAGCATGATTGAACTTGGTTTTTGGAGGGGGTATTAGCCTTGGATTTTCGGACAAATTGATCCTGACTCGACGAGTCCCATTTAAGGAGTATTAGCGTTAGATTTTTAAACTTGTTCATCTTTTCATATCCAGTCCCTTTTTAGTTGGTATTAGACTTCAATTTTATGGGTAATAGACTTTTCCCCAAGCATGATTGAACTTGGTTTTTGGAGGGGGTGTTAGCCTTGGATTTTCGGACAAATTGATCCTGACTCGATGAACCCCATTTAAGGAGTATTAGCCTTAGATTTTTAAACTTGTTCATCTTTTCATATCCAATACCTTTTTAGTTGGTATTAGACTTTAATTTTATGGGTAATAGAATTTTCCCCCAAGCATGATTGAACTTGGTTTTTCGAGGGGGTGTTCCCTTGGATTTTCGGACAAATTGATCCTGACTTGACGAGCCCCATTTAAATGAGTATTAGCCTGACAGTTCTAACCTTGTTCATATCCAATCCCTTTTTAGTTGGTATTAGACTTCAATTTTATGGGTTATAGACTTTTCCCTAAGCATGATTGAACTTAGTTTTTGGAGGGGGTGTTAGCTTTAGATTTTCGCACAAGTTGATCCTAACTCGACGAGCCCCATTTAAATGAGTATTAGCCTTAGATTTCTAACCTTGTTCATATACATGGTCTTTTTAGTTGGTATTAGACTTCAATTTTATGGGTAATAGACTTTTCCCCCAAGCATGATTGAACTTGGTTTTTGGAGGGGGTGTTAGCCTTGGATTTTCGGACAAATTGATCCTGACTCGACGAGCCCTATTTAAATGAGTATTAGCCTTAGATTTCTAACCTTGTTCGTATCCCAGCCCTTTTTACTTGTTATTAGACTTCAATTTATGGGTAATAGACTTTTCCCCCAAGCATGATTGAACTTGGTTTTTGGAGGGGGTGTTAGCCTAGGAATTTTCGGACAAATTGATCCTGACTCGACGAGCCCCATTTAAATGAGTATTAGCCTTAGATTTCTAACCTTGTTCATCTCCAAGCCCTTTTTAGTTGGTATTACACTTCAATTTTATGGGTAATAGACTTTCCCCCCAAGCATGATTGAACTTGGATTTTCGGACAAATTGATCCTGACTCGACGAGCCCTATTTAAATGAGTATTAGCCTTAGATTTCTAACCTTGTTCATATCCAAGCCCTTTTTAATTGTTATTAGACTTCAATTTATGGGTAATAGACTTTTCCCCCAAGCATGATTGAACTTGGTTTTTGGAGGGGGTGTTAGCCTTGGATTTTCGGACAAATTGATCCTGACTTGACGAGCCCCATTTAAATGAGTATTAGCCTTAGATTTCTAACCTTGTTCATATCCAAGCCCTTTTTAGTTGGTATTACACTTCAATTTTATGGGTAATAGACTTTTCCCCAAGCAAGATTGAACTTGGATTTTCGGACAAATTGATCCTGACTCGACGAGCCCAATTTAAATGAGTATTAGCCTTAGATTTCTAACCTTGTTCATATCCAAGCCCTTTTTAATTGGTATTAGACTCAATTTAATGGGTAATAGACTTTTCCCCCAAGCCTGATTGAACTTGGTTTTTGGAGGGGGTGTTAGCCTTGGATTTTCGGACAAATTGATCCTGACTTGACGAGCCCAATTTAAATGAGTATTGGCCTTAGATTTCTAACCTTGTTCATATCCAAGCCCTTTTTAGTTGGTATTACACTTCAATTTTATGGGTAATAGACTTTTCCCCAAGCAAGATTGAACTTGGATTTTCGGACAAATTGATCCTGACCCGACGAGCCCAATTTAAATGAGTATTAGCCTTAGATTTCTAACCTTGTTCATATCTAAGACCTTTTTAATTGGTATTAGACTTCAATTTTATGGGTAATAGACTTTTCCCCCAAGCATGATTGAACTTGGTTTTTGGAGGGGGTGTTAGCCTTGGATTTTCAAACAAATTGATCCTGACTCGACTAGCCCCATTTAAATGAGTATTAGCCTTAGATTTCTAACCTTGTTCATATACATGCTCTTTTTAGTTGGTATTAGACTTCAATTTTATGGGTAATAGACTTTTCCCCCAAGCATGATTGAACTTGGTTTTTGGAGGGGGTGTTAGCCTTGGATTTTCGAACAAATTGATCCTCACTCGACAAGCCCCATTTAAATGAGTATTAGCCTTAGATTTTTAAACTTGTTCATCTATTCATATCCAACACCTTTTTAGTTGGTATTAGACTTCAATTTTATGGGTAATAGACTTTTCCCTAAGCATGATTGAACTTGGTTTTTGGAGGGGGTGTTAGCCTTGGATTTTCGGACAAATTGATCCTGACTCGACTAGCCCCATTTAAATGAGTATTAGCCTTAGATTTGTAACCTTGTTCATATACATGCCATTTTTAGTTGGTATTAGATTTCAATTTTATGAGTAATAAACTTTTCCCCCAAGCCAGATTGAACTTGGTTTTTGGAGGGGGTGTTACCCTTGGATTTTCGGACAAATTGATCATGACTCGACGAGCCCAATTTAAATGAGTATTAGCCTTAGATTTCTAACCTTGTTCATATACATGCCATTTTTAGTTGGTATTAGACTTCAATTTTATGAGTAATAAACTTTTCCCCCAAGCCAGATTGAACTTAGTTTTTGGAGGGGGTGTTACCCTTGGATTTTCGGACAAATTGATCATGACTCGACTAGCCCCATTTAAATGAGTATTAGCATTAGATTTCTAACCTTGTTCATATACATGCCATTTTTAGTTGGTATTAGACTTCAATTTTATGAGTAATAAACTTTTCCCCCAAGCCAGATTGAACTTAGTTTTTGGAGGGGGTGTTACCCTTGGATTTTCGGACAAATTGATCATGACTCGACGAGCCCAATTTAAATGAGTATTAGCCTTAGATTTCTAACCTTGTTCATATCCAAGCCCTTTTTAGTTTGTATTAGACTTCAATTTTATGGGTAATAGACTTTTTCCCCAAGCATGATTGAACTTGGTTTTTGGAGGGGGTGTTAGCCTTGGATTTTCTGACAAATTGATCCTCACTCGACCAGCCCCATTTAATTGAGTATTAGCATTAGATTTCAAACCTTGTTCATATACATGCCCTTTTTATTTGGTATTAGACTTCAATTTTATGGGTAATAAACTTTTCGCGCAAGAATGATTGAACTTGGTTTTTGGAGGAGGTGTTAGCCTTGGAATTTCGTACAAATTGATCCTGACTCGACGAGCCCCATTTAAATGAGTATCACCCTTAGATTTTTAAACTTGTTCATCTTTTCATATCCAATCCCTTTTTAGTTGGTATTAGACTTCAATTTATGGGTAATAGACTTTTCCCCCAAGCATGATTGAACTTGGTTTTTGGAGGGGTGTTAGCCTTGGATTTTCGGACAAATTGATCCTGACTCGACGAGACCCATTTAAATGAGTATTAGCCTTAGATTTCTAACCTTGTTCATATCCAAGCCCTTTTTAGTTGGTATTAGACTTCAATTCATGTATAATAGACTTTTCCCCCAAGCATGATTGAACTTGGTTTTTGGAGGGGGTGTTAGCCTTGGAATTTCGGACAAATTGATCCTGACTCGACGAGCCCCATTTAAATGAGTATTAGCCTTAGATTTCTAACCTTGTTCATATACTTGCCCTTTTTAGTTGGTGTTACACTTCAATTTTATGGGTAATAAAATTTTCCCCCAAGCATGATTGAACATGGCTTTTGGAGGAGGTGTTAGCCTTGGATTTTCGGACAAATTGATCCTGACTCGACGAGCCCCATTTAAATGAGTATTAGCCTTAGATTTCTAACCTTGTTCATATCCAAGCCCTTTTTAGTTGGTATTAGACTTCAATTTTATGGGTAATAGACTTTTCCCCAAGCCTGATTGAACTTGGTTTTTGGAGGGGGTGTTAGCCTTGGATTTTCGGACAAATTGATCCTGACTCGACGAGCCCAATTTAAATGAGTATTAGCCTTATATTTCTAACCTTGTTCATATACATGCCCTTTTTAGTTTGTATTAGACTTCAATTTTATGGGTAATAGACTTTTCCCCCAAGCATGATTGAACTTGGTTTTTGGAGGGGGTATTAGCCTTGGATTTTCGGACAAATTGATCCTGACTCGACGAGTCCCATTTAAGGTGTATTAGCGTTAGATTTTTAAACTTGTTCATCTTTTCATATCCAGTCCCTTTTTAGTTGGTATTAGACTTCAATTTTATGGGTAATAGACTTTTCCCCAAGCATGATTGAACTTGGTTTTTGGAGGGGGTGTTAGCCTTGGATTTTCGGACAAATTGATCCTGACTCGACTAGCCCCATTTAAATGAGTATTAGCCTTAGATTTCTAACCTTGTTCATATACATGCTCTTTTTAGTTGGTATTAGACTTCAATTTTCTGGTAATAGACTTTTCCCCCAAGCATGATTGAACTTGGTTTTTGGAGGGGGTGTTAGCCTTGGATTTTCGGACAAATTGATAACCCAATTTAAATGAGTATTAGCCTTGGATTTCTAACCTTTTTCTTCTTTTCATATCCAAGCCCTTTTTAGTTGGTATTAGACTTCAATTTTATGGGTAATAGACTTGTCCCCCAAGCATGATTGAACTTGGTTTTTGGAGGGGGTGTTAGCCTTGGATTTTCGGACAAATTGATCCTGGCTCGACTAGCCCAATTTAAATGAGTATTAGCCTTAGATTTCTAACCTTGTTCATATACATGCCCTTTTTAGTTGGTATTAGACTTCAATTTTATGGGTAATAGACTTTTCCCCCAAGCATGATTGAACTTGGTTTTTGGATGGGGAGTTAGCCTTGGATTTTCGGACAAATTGATCCTGACTCGACGAGCCCAATTTAAATGAGTATTAGCCTTAGATTTCTAACCTTGTTCATATCCAAGCCCTTTTTAGTTGGTATTAGACTTCAATTTTATGGGTAATAGACTTTTCCCCAAGCATGATTGAACTTGGTTTTTGGAGGGGGTGTTAGCCTTGGATTTTCGGACTAATTGATCCTGACTCGACGACCGCCATTTAAGGAGTATTAGCCTTAGATTTTTAAACTTGTTCATCTTTTCATATCCAATCCCTTTTTAGTTGGTATTAGTCTTCAATTTTATGGGTAATAGACTTTTCCCCCAAGCATGATTGAACTTGGTTTTTGGAGGGGGTGTTCCCTTGGATTTTCGGACAAATTGATCCTGACTCGACGAGCCCCATTTAAATGAGTATTAGCCTTACATTTCTAACCTTGTTCATATCCAAGCCCTTTTTAGTGGGTATTAGACTTCAAATTTATGGGTAATAGACATTTTTCCCCAAGCATGATTGAACTTGGTTTTTGGAGAGGATGTTAGCCTAGGATTTTCAGACAAATTGATCCTGACTCGACTAGCCCCATTTAATTAAGTATTAGCCTTAGATTTCTAACCTTGTTCATATACATGCCCTTTTTAGTTGGTATTAGACTTCAATTTTATGGGTAATAGACTTTTCCCCAAGCATGATTGAACTTGGTTTTTGGAGGGGGTGTTAGCCTTGGATTTTCGGACTAATTGATCCTGACTCGACGAGCCCCATTTAAGGAGTATTAGCCTTAGATTTTTAAACTTTTTCATCTTTTCATATCCAATCCCTTTTTAGTTGGTATTAGACTTCAATTTTATGGGTAATAGACTTTTCCCCAAGCATGATTGAACTTGGTTTTTGGAGGGGGTGTTAGCCGTGGATTTTCGGACAAATTGATCCTGACTTGACGAGCCCCATTTAAATGAGTATTAGCCTTAGATTTCTAACCTTGTTCATATACATGCCCTTTTTAGTTGGTATTAGACTTCAATTTTATGGGTAATAGACTTTTCCTCAAGCATGATTGAACTTGGTTTTTGGAGGGGGTGTTAGCCGTGGATTTTCGGACAAATTGATCCTGACTTGACGAGCCCCATTTAAATGAGTATTAGCCTTAGATTTCTAACCTTGTTCATATCCAAGCCCTTTTTAGTTGGTATTAGACTTCAATTTTATGGGTAATAGACTTTTCCCGCAAGCATGATTGAACTTGGTTTTTGGAGGGGGTGTTAGCCTTGGATTTTCGGACAAATTGATCATGACTCGACGAGCCCAATTTAAATGAGTATTAGCCTTGATTTATAACCTTGTTCATATCCAAGCCCTTTTTAATTGGTATTAGACTTCAATTTTATGGGTAATAAACTTTCCCCCCAAGCATGATTGAACTTGGTTTTTGGAGGGGGTGTTAGCCTTGGATTTTCGGAAAAATTGATCCTGACTCAACGAGCCCAATTTAAATGAGTATTAGCCTTAGATTTCTAACATTGTTCATATCCAAGCCCTTTTTAGTTTGTATTAGACTTCAATTTTATGGGTAATAGACTTTTCCCCAAGCATGATTGAACTTGGTTTTTGGAGGGGGTGTTAGCCTTGGATTTTCGGACAAATTGATCCTAACTTGAGGACCCCATTTAAATGAGTATTAGCCTTAGATTTCTAACCTTGTTCATATACATGGCCTTTTTAGTTGGTATTAGACTTCAATTTTATGGGTAATAGACTTTTCCCCAAGCATGATTGAACTTGGTTTTTGGAGGGGGTGTTAGCCTTGGATTTTCGGACAAATTGATCCTGACTCGACGAGCCCCATTTAAATGAGTATTAGCCTTAGATTTCTAACCTTGTTCATATACATGCCCTTTTTAGTTGGTATTAGACTTCAATTTTATGGGTAATAGACTTTTCCCCCAAGCATGATTGAACTTGGTTTTTGGAGGGGGTGTTAGCCTAGGATTTTCGGACAAATTGATCCTGACTCGACTAGCCCCATTTAAATGAGTATTAGCCTTAGATTTCTAACTTTGTTCATATACATGCCATTTTTAGTTGATATTACACTTCAATTTTATGGGTAATAAACTTTTCCCCCAAGCATGATTGAACTTGGTTTTTGGAGGGGCTGTTAGACTTGAATTTTCTGATAAATTGATCCTGACTCGACGAGCCCAATTTAAATGAGTATTAGCCTTAGATTTCTAACCTTGTTCATATCTAAGCCCTTTTTAGTTTGTATTAGACTTCAATTTTATGGGTAATAGACTTTTCCCCCAAGCCTGATTGAACTTGGTTTTTGGAGGGGGTGGTAGCCGTGGATTTTCGGACAAATTGATCCTGACTCGACGAGCCCCATTTAAGGAGTATTAGCCTTATATTTTTATACTTGTTCATCTTTTCATATCCAATCCGTTTTTAGTTGGTATTAGACTCAATTTTATGGGTAATAGACTTTTCCCCCAAGCATGATTGAACTTGGTTTTTGGAGGGGGTGTTAGCCTTGGATTTTCGGACAAATTGATCCTGACTTGACGAGCCCCATTTAAATGAGTATTAGCCTTAGATTTCTAACCTTGTTCATATACATGCCCTTTTTAGTTGGTATTAGACTCAATTTTATGGGTAATAGACTTTTCCCCCAAGCATGATTGAACTTGGTTTTTGGAGGGGGTGTTCTCTTGGATTTTCGGACAAATTGATCCTGACTTGACGAGCCCCATTTAAATGTGTATTAGCCTTAGAGTTCTAACCTTGTTCATATCCAAGCCCTTTTTAGGTTGTATTAGACTTCAATTTTATGGGTAATAGACTTTTCCCCAAGCATGATTGAACTTGGTTTTTGGAGGGGGTGTTAGCCTTGGATTTTCGGACGAATTGATCATGACTCGACGAGCCCAATTTAAATGAGTATTAGCCTTGATTTATAACCTTGTTCATATCCAAGCCCTTTTTAATTGGTATTAGACTTCAATTTTATGGGTAATAAACTTTTCCCCCAAGCATGATTGAACTTGGTTTTTGGAGGGGGTGTTAGCCTTGGATTTTCGGAAAAATTGATCCTGACTCAACGAGCCCAATTTAAATGAGTATTAGCCTTAGATTTCTAACATTGTTCATATCTAAGCCCTTTTTAGTTTGTATTAGACTTCAATTTTATGGGTAATAGACTTTTTCCCCAAGCATGATTGAACTTGGTTTTTGGAGGGGGTGTTAGCTTTAGATTTTCGGACAAATTGTTCCTGAGTCGACGAGCCCCATTTAAATGAGTATTAGCCTTAGATTTCTAACCTTGTTCATATACATGGCCTTTTTAGTTGGTATTAGACTTCAATTTTATGGGTAATAGACTTTTCCCCCAAGCATGATTGAACTTGGTTTTTGGAGGGGGTGTTAGCCTTGGATTTTCGGACAAATTGATCCTGACTCGACGAGCCCCATTTAAATGAGTATTAGCCTTAGATTTCTAACCTTGTTCATATACATGCCCTTTTTAGTTGGTATTAGACTCAATTTTATGGGTAATAGACTTTTCCCCAAGCATGATTGAACTTGGTTTTTGGAGGGGGTGTTAGCCTTGGATTTTCGGACAAATTGATCCTGACTCGACTAGCCCCATTTAAATGAGTATTAGCCTTAGATTTCTAACCTTGTTCATATACATGCTCTTTTTAGTTGGTATTAGACTTCAATTTTCTGGTAATAGACTTTTCCCCAAGCATGATTGAATGTGGTTTTTGGAGGGGGTGTTAGCCTCGGATTTTCGGACAAATTGATCCTGACTCGACGACTCCCATTTAAGGAGTATTAGCCTTAGATTTTTAAACTTGTTCATCTTTTCATATCCAATCCCTTTTTAGTTGGTATTAGACTTCAATTTTATGGGTAATTGACTTTTCCCCCAAGCATGATTGAACTTGGTTTTTGGAGGGGGTGTTAGCCTAGGATTTTCGGACAAATTGATCCTGACTCGACTAGCCCCATTTAAATGAGTATTAGCCTTAGATTTCTAACCTTGTTCATATACATGCCATTTTTAGTTGGTATTAGACTTCAATTTTATGGGTAATAGACTTTTCCCCCAAGCATGATTGAACTTGGTTTTTGGAGGGGGTGTTAGCCTAGGATTTTCGGACAAATTGATCCTGACTCGACGAGCCCCATTTAAATGAGTATTAGCGTTAGATTTCTAACCTTGTTCATATCCAAGCCCTTTTTAGTTGGTATTAGACTTCAATTTTATGGGTAATAGACTTTTCCCCCAAGCATGATTGAACTTGGTTTTTGGAGGGGGTGTTAGCCTTGGATTTTCGGACAAATTGATCCTGACTCGACGAGCCCCATTTACGGAGTATTAGCCTTAGATTTTTAAACTTGTTCATCTGTTCATATTCAATCCCTTTTTAGTTGGTATTAGACTTCACTTTTATGGGTAAAAGACTTTTCCCCCAAGCATGATTGAACTTGGTTTTTGGAGGGGGTGTTCCCTTGGATTTTGGGACAAATTGATCTTGACTCGACGAGCCCAATTTAAATGAGTATTAGCCTGACAGTTCTAACCTTGTTCATGTCCAAGCCCTTTTTAGTTGGTATTAGACTTCAATTTTATGGGAAATAGACTTTTCCCCCAAGCATGATTGAACTTGGTTTTTGGAGGGGGTGTTAGCCTAGGATTTTCGGACAAATTGATCCTGACTCGACTAGCCCCATTTAAATGAGTATTAGCCTTAGATTTCTAACCTTGTTCATATACATGGCCTTTTTAGTTGGTATTAGACTCAATTTTATGGGTAATAGACTTTTCCCCCAAGCCTGATTGAACTTGGTTTTTGGAGGGGGTGGTAGCCGTGGATTTTCGGACAAATTGATCCTGACTCGACGAGCCCCATTTAAGGAGTATTAGCCTTATATTTTTATACTTGTTCATCTTTTCATATCCAATCCCTTTTTAGTTGGTATTAGACTCAATTTTATGGGTAATAGACTTTTCCCCCAAGCATGATTGAACTTGGTTTTTGGAGGGGGTGTTAGCCTTGGATTTTCGGACAAATTGATCCTGACTTGACGAGCCCCATTTAAATGAGTATTAGCCTTAGATTTCTAACCTTGTTCATATCCAAGCCCTTTTTAGTTTGTATTAGACTTCAATTTTATGGGTAATAGACTTTTCCCCCAAGCATGATTGAACTTGGTTTTTGGAGGGGGTGTTAGCCTTGGATTTTCGGACAAATTGATCCTGACTTGACGAGCCCCATTTAAATGAGTATTAGCCTTAGATTTCTAACCTTGTTCATATACATGCCCTTTTTAGTTGGTATTAGACTCAATTTTATGGGTAATAGACTTTTCCCCCAAGCCTGATTGAACTTGGTTTTTGGAGGGGGTGTTAGCCTAGGATTTTCGGACAAATTGATCCTGACTCGACTAGCCCCATTTAAATGAGTATTAGCCTTAGATTTCTAACTTTGTTCATATACATGCCATTTTTAGTTGATATTACACTTCAATTTTATGGGTAATAAACTTTTCCCCCAAGCATGATTGAACTTGGTTTTTGGAGGGGGTGTTAGCCTTGGATTTTCGGACAAATTGATCCTGACTCGACGAGCCCAATTTAAATGAGTATTAGCCTTAGATTTCTAACCTTGTTCATATCCAAGCCCTTTTTAGTTTGTTTTAGACATCAATTTTATGGGTAATAGAATTTTCCCTCAAGCATGATTGAACTCGGTGTTTCGAGGGTGTGTTAGCCTTGGATTTTCGGACAAATTGATCCTGAGTCGACGAGCCCATTTAAATGACTATTAGCCTTAGATTTCTAACCTTGTTCTTATACATGCCCTTTTTAGTTGGTATTAGACTTCAATTTTATGGGTAATAGACTTTTCCCCCAAGCATGATTGAACTTGGTTTTTGTAGGGGGTGTTAGCCTAGGATTTTCGGACAAATTGATCCTGACTCGACTAGCACCATTTAAATGAGTATTAGCCTTAGATTTCAAACCTTGTTCATATACATGCCATTTTTAGTTGGTATTAGACTTCAATTTTATGGGTAATAAACTTTTCCCCCAAGCCTGATTGAACTTGGTTTTTGGAGGGGGTGTTAGCCTTGGATTTTCGGACAAATTGATCCTAACTCGACGAGCCCAATTTAAATGAGTATTAGCCTTAGATTTCTAACCTTGTTCATATCGAAGCCCTTTTTAGTTTGTATTAGACTTCAATATTATGGGTAATAGACTTTTTCCCCAAGCATGATTGAACTTGGTTTTTGGAGGGGGTGTTAGCCTTGGATTTTCGGACAAATTGAACCTGACTTGACGAGCCCCATTTAAATGAGTATTAACCTTAGATTTCTAACCTTGTTGATATACATGGCCTTTTTAGTTGGTATTAGACTTCAATTTTATGGGTAATAGACTTTTCCCCCAAGCATGATTAAACTTGGTTTTTGGATGGGGAGTTAGCCTTGGATTTTCGGACAAATTGATCCTGACTCGACGAGCCCAATTTAAATGAGTATTAGCGTTAGATTTCTAACCTTGTTCATATCCAAGCCCTTTTTAGTTGGTATTAGACTTCAATTTTATGGGTAATAGACTTTTCCCCAAGCATGATTGAACTTGGTTTTTGGAGGGGGTGTTAGCCTTGGATTTTCGGACAAATTGATCCTGACTCGATGAGCCCCATTTACGGAGTATTAGCCTTAGATTTTTAAACTTGTTCATCTGTTCATATTCAATCCCTTTTTAGTTGGTATTAGACTTCACTTTTATGGGTAAAAGACTTTTCCCCCAAGCATGATTGAACTTGGTTTTTGGAGGGGGTGTTCCCTTGGATTTTGGGACAAATTGATCTTGACTCGACGAGCCCAATTTAAATGAGTATTAGCCTGACAGTTCTAACCTTGTTCATGTCCAAGCCCTTTTTAGTTGGTATTAGACTTCAATTTTATGGGAAATAGACTTTTCCACCAAGCATGATTGAACTTGGTTTTTGGAGGGGGTGTTAGCCGAGGATTTTCGGACAAATTGATCCTGACTCGACTAGCCCCATTTAAATGAGTATTAGCCTTAGATTTCTAACCTTGTTCATATACATGGCCTTTTTAGTTGGTATTAGACTCAATTTTATGGGTAATAGACTTTTCCCCCAAGCCTGATTGAACTTGGTTTTTGGAGGGGGTGGTAGCCGTGGATTTTCGGACAAATTGATCCTGACTCGACGAGCCCCATTTAAGGAGTATTAGCCTTATATTTTTATACTTGTTCATCTTGTCATATCCAATCCCTTTTTAGTTGGTATTAGACTCAATTTTATGGGTAATAGACTTTTTCCCCAAGCATGATTGAACTTGGTTTTTGGAGGGGGTGTTAGCCTTGGATTTTCAGACAAATTGATCCTCACTCGACTAGCCCCATTTAAATGAGTATTAGCCTTAGATTTCTAACCTTGTTCATAGACATGACCTTTTTAGTTGGTATTAGACTTCAATTTTATGGGTAATAAACTTTTCCCAAGCCTCATTGAACTTGGTTTTTGGAGGAGGTGTTAGCCTTGGATTTTCGGACAAATTGATCCTGACTCGACGAGCCCAATTTAAATGAGTATTAGCCTTAGATTTCTAACCTTGTTCATATCCAAGCCCTTTTTAGTTGGTATTAGACTTCAATTTTATGGGTAATAGACTTTTCCCCAAGCATGATTGAACTTGGTTTTTGGAGGGGGTGTTAGCCTAGGATTTTCGGACAAATTGATCCTGACTCGAGGAGCCCCATTTAAGGAGTATTAGCCTTAGATTTTTAAACTTGTTCATCTTTTCATATCCAATCCCTTTTTAGTTGGTATTAGACTTCAATTTTATGGGTAATAGACTTTTCCCCCAAGCATGATTGAACTTGGTTTTTGGAGGGGGTGTTCCCTTGGATTTTCGGACAAATTGATCCTGACTCGACGAGCCCCATTTAAATGAGTATTAGCCTTAGAGTTCTAACCTTGTTCATATCCAAGCCTTTTTTAGTTGGTATTAGACTTCAATTTTATGGGTACTAGACTTTTCTCCCAAGCATGATTGAACTTGGTTTTTGGAGGGGGTGTTAGCCTAGGATTTTCGGACAAATTGATCCTGACTCGACGAGCCCCATTTAAATGAGTATTAGCCTTAGATTTCTAACCTTGTTCATATACATGCCCTTTTTAGTTGGTATTAGACTTCAATTTTATGGGTAATAGACTTTTCCCCCAAGCCTGATTGAACTTGGTTTTTGGAGGGGGTGTTAGCCTTGGATTTTCGGACAAATTGATCCTGACTCGACGAGCCCCATTTAAATGAGTATTAGCCTTAGATTTATAACCTTGTTCATATACATGCCCTTTTTAGTTGGTATTAGACTTCAATTTTATGGGTAATAGACTTTTCCCACAAGCATGATTGAACTTGGTTTTTGGAGGGGGTGTTAGCCTTGGATTTTCGGACAAATTGATCCTGACTCGACGAGCCCCATTTAAATGAGTATTAGCCTTAGATTTCTAACCTTGTTCATATACATGCCCTTTTTAGTTGTTATTAGACTTCAATTTTATGGGTAATAGACTTTTCCCCCAAGCATGATTGAACTTGGTTTTTGGAGGGGGTGTTAGCCTTGGATTTTCGGACAAATTGATCCTGACTCGACGAGCTCCATTTAAATGAGTATTAGCCTTAGATTTCTAACCTTGTTCATATCCAAGCCCTTTTTAGTTGGTATTAGACTTCAATGTTATGGGTAATAGTCTTTTCCCCCAAAAATGATTGAACTTGGTTTTTGGAGGGGGTGTTAGCCTTGGATTTTCCCACAAATTGATCCTCACTCGACGAGTACCATTTAAATGAGTATTAGCCTTAGATTTCTAAACTTGTTCATATCCAAGCCCTTTCTAGTTGGTGTTAGACTTCAATTTTATGGGTAATAGACTTATCCCCCAAGCATGATTGAACGTCGTTTTTGGAGGGGGTGTTAGCATTGGATTTTCGGACAAATTCATCCTGACTCGACGAGCTCCATTTAAATGAGTATTAGCCTTTGATTTCTAAACTTGTTCATATCCAAGCCCTTTCTAGTTGGTATTAGACTTCAATTTTATGGGTAATAGACTTTTCCCCCAAGCATGATTGAACTTGGTTTTTGGAGGGGTGTTAGCCTTGGAATTTCGGACAAATTGATCCTGACTCGACGAGCCCCATTTAAATGAGTATTAGCCTTAGATTTCTAACCTTGTTCATATATATGCCCTTTTTAGTTGGTATTAGACTTCAATTTTATGGGTAATAGACTTTTCACCCAAGCATGATTGAACGTGGTTTTTGGAGGGGGTGTTAGCCGTGGATTTTCGGACAAATTGATCCTGACTCGACGAGCCCCATTTAAATGAGTATTAGCCTTAGATTTCTAACCTTGTTCATATCCAACCCCTTTTTAGTTGGTATTAGACTTCAATTTATGGGTAATAGACTTTTCCCCCAAGCATGATTGAACTTGGTTTTTGGAGGGGGTGTTAGCCTTGGATTTTTGGATAAATTGATCCTGACTCGACGAGCCCCATTTAAATGAGGAACAGCCTTAGATTTCTAACCTTGATCATATACATGCCCTTTTTAGTTGGTATCAGACTTCAATTTTATGGGTAATAGACTTTTCCCCCAAGCATGATTGAAGTTGGTTTTTTGAAGGGGTGTTAGCCTTGGATTTTCGGACAAATTGATCCTGACATGATGAGCCCCATTTAAATGAGTATTAGCCTTAGATTTCTAACCTTGTCGATATCCAAGCCCTTTTTAGTAGTTATTAGACTTCAATTTATGGGTAATAGACTTTTCCCCCATGCATGATTGAACTTGGTTTTTGGAGGGGGCGTTAGCCTTGGATTTTCGGACAAATTGATCCTGACTCGACGAGCCCCATTTAAATGAGTATTAGCCTTAGATTTCTAACCTTGTTCATATAAATGCCCTTTTTAGTTGGTATTAGACTTCAATTTTATGGGTAATAGACTTGTTCCCCAAGCATGATTGAACTTTGTTTTTGGAGGGGGTGTTAGCCTTGGATTTTCGGACAAATTTATCCGGACTCGTCGAGCCCTATTTAAATGCGTATTAGCCTTAGATTTCTAACCTTGTTCATATCCAAGCCCTTTTTAGTTGGTATTAGACTTCAATTTTATGGGTAATAGACTTTTCCCCAAGCATGATTGAACTTGGTTTTTGGAGGGGGTGTTAGCCTTGGATTTTCGGACAAATTGATCCTGACTCGACGAGCCCCATTTAAATGAGTATTAGCCTTAGATTTCTAACCTTGTTCATATACATGCCCTTTTTAGTTGGTATTAGACTTCAATTTTATGGGTAATAGACTTTTCCCCAAGCATGATTGAACTTGGTTTTTGGAGGGGGTGTTAGCCTTGGATTTTCGGACAAATTGATCCTGACTCGACGAGCCCCATTTAAATGAGTATTAGCCTTAGATTTCTAACCTTGTTCATATACATGCCATTTTTAGTTGGTATTAGACTTCACTTTTATGGGTAATAGAGTTTTCTCCCAAGCATGATTGAACTTAGTTTTTAGAGGGGGTGTTAGCCTTGGATTTTCGGACAAATTGATCCTGACTTGACGAGCACCATTTAAATGAGTATTAGCCTTAGATTTCTAACCTTGTTCATATCCATGCCATTTTTATTGGTATTAGACTTCAATTTTATGGTAATAGAGTTTTCTCCCAAGCATGATTGAACTTGGTTTTTAGAGGGGGTGTTAGCGTTGGATTTTCGGACAAATTGATCCTGACTCGACGAGCCCCATTTAAATGAGTATTAGCCTTAGATTTCTAACCTTGTTCATATACATGCCCTTTTTAGTTGGTATTAGACTTCAATTTTATGGGTAATAGACTTTTCCCCCAAGCATGATTGAACTTGGTTTTTGGAGGCGGTGTTAGCCTTGGATTTTCGGACAAATTGATCCTGACTCGACGAGCCCCATTTAAATGAGTATTAGCCTTAGATTTCTAACCTTGTTCATATCCAAGCCCTTTTAGTTGGTATTAGACTTCAATTTTATGGGTAATAGACTTTTCCCCCAAGCATGATTGAACTTGGTTTTTGGAGGGGGTGTTAGCCTTGGATTTTCGGACAAATTGATCCTGACTCGACGAGCCCCATTTAAATGAGTATTAGCCTTAGATTTCTAAACTTGTTCATATCCAAGCCCTTTCTAGTTGGTATTAGACTTCAATTTTATGGGTAATAGACTTTTCCCCCAAGCATGATTGAACTTGGTTTTTGGAGGGGGTGTTAGCCTTGGATTTTCGGACAAATTGATCCTGACTCGATGAGCCCCATTTAAATGAGTATTAGCCTTAGATTTCTAACCTTGTTCATATCCAATCCCTTTTTAGTTGGTATTAGACTTCAATTTTATGGGTAATAGACTTTTCCCCCAAGCATGATTGAACTTGGTTTTTGGAGGGGTGTTAGCCTTGGATTTTCGGACAAATTGATCCTCACTCGACGAGCCCCATTTAAATGAGTATTAGCCTTAGATTTCTAACCTTGTTCATATCCAAGCCCTTTTTAGTTGGTATTAGATTTCAATTTTATGGGTAATAGACTTTTCCCCCAAGCATGATTGAACTTGGTTTTTGGAGGGGCTGTTAGCCTTGGATTTTCGGACAAATTGATCCTGAATCGATGAGCCCCATTTAAATGAGTATTAGCCTTAGATTTCTAACCTTGTTCATATCCAAGCCCTTTTTAGTTGGTATTACACTTCAATTTTATGGGTAATAGACTTTTCCCCCAAGCATGATTGAACTTGGTTTTTGGAGGGGGTGTTAGCCTTGGATTTTCGGACAAATTGATCCTGACTCGACGAGCCCCATTTAAATGAGTATTAGCCTTAGATTTCTAACCTTGTTCATATACATGCCCTTTTTAGTTGGTATTAGACTTCAATTTTATGGGTAATAGACTTTTCCCCCAAGCATGATTGAACTTGGTTTTTGGAGGGGGTGTTAGCCTTGGATTTTCGGACAAATTGATCCTGATTCGACGAGCCCCATTTAAATGAGTATTAGCCTTAGATTTCTAACCTTGTTCATATCCAAGCCCTTTTTAGTTGGTATTAGACTTCAATTTTATGGGTAATAGACTTTTCCCCAATCATGATTGAACTTGGTTTTTGGAGGGGTGTTAGCCTTGGATTTTCGGACAAATTGATCCTCACTCGACGAGCCCCATTTAAATGAGTATTAGCCTTAGATTTCTAACCTTGTTCATATCCAAGCCCTTTTTAGTTGGTATTAGACTTCAATTTTATGGGTAATAGACTTTCCCCCCAAGCATGATTGAACTTGGTTTTTGGAGGGGGTGTTAGCCTTGGATTTTCGGACAAATTGATCCTGACTCGACGAGCCCCATTTAAAGAATTATTAGCCTTAGATTTCCAAAGTTGTTCATATCCAATCCCTTTTTAGTTGTTATTAGACTTCAATTTATGAGTAATGGACTTTTCCCCCAAGCATGATTGAACTTGGTTTTTCGAGGGGGTGTTAGCCTTGGATTTTCGAGGGGGTCTTAGCCTTGGATTTTCGGACAAATTGATCCTGACTCGACGAGCCCCATTTAAATGAGTATTAGCCTTAGATTTCTAACCTTGTTCATCTCCAAGCCCTTTTTAGTTGGTATTACACTTCAATTTTATGGGTAATAGACTTTCCCCCCAAGCATGATTGAACTTGGTTTTTGGAGGGGGTGTTAGCCTTGGATTTTCGGACAAATTGATCCTGACTCGACGAGCCCCATTTAAATGAGTATTAGCCTTAGATTTCTAACCTTGTTCATATACCTGCCCTTTTTAGTTGTTATTAGACTTCAATTTTATGGGTAATAGACTTTTCCCCCAAGCATGATTGAACTTGGTTTTTGGAGGGGGTGTTAGCCTTGGATTTTCGGACAAATTGATCCTGACTCGACGAGCCCCATTTAAATGAGTATTAGCCTTAGATTTCTAACCTTGTTCATATACATGCCTTTTTTAGTTGGTATTAGACTTCAATTTTGTGGGTAATACACTTTTCCCCCAAGCATGATTGAACGTGGTTTTAGGAGGGGGTGTTAGCCGTGGATTTTCGGACAAATTGATCCTGACTCGACGAGCCCCATTTAAATGAGTATTAGCCTTGGATTTTCGAACAAATTGATCCTGACTCGACGAGCCCCATTTAAATGAGTATTAGTCTTAGATTTCTAACCTTGTTCATATCCAAGCCCTTTTTAGTTGGTATTAGACTTCAATTTTATGGGTAATAGACTTTTCCCCAAGCATGATTGAACTTGGTTTTTGGAGGGGGTGTTAGCCTTGGATTTTCGGACAAATTGATCCTTACTCGACGAGCCCCATTTAAATGAGTATTAGCCTTAGATTTCTAACCTTGTTCATATACATGACCTTTTTAGTTGGTATTAGACTTCAATTTTATGGGTAATAGACTTTTCCCCCAAGCATGATTGAACTTTGTTTTTGGAGGGGGTGTTAGCCTTGGATTTTCGGACAAATTGATCCTGACTCGACGAGCCCCATTTAAATGAGTATTAGCCTTAGATTTCTAACCTTGTTCATATCCAAGCCCTTTTTAGTTGGTATTAGACTTCAATTTTATGGGTAATAGACTTTTCCCCAAGCATGATTGAACTTGGTTTTTGGAGGGGGTGTTACCCTTGGATTTTCGGACAAATTGATCCTGACTCGACGAGCCCCATTTAAATGAGTATTAGCCTTAGATTTCTAACCTTGTTCATATCCAAGCCCTTTTTAGTTGGTATTAGACTTCAATTTTATGGGTAATAGACTTTTCTCCCAACCATGATTGAACTTGGTTTTTGGAGGGGTGTTAGCCTTGGATTTCCGGACAAATTGATCCTGACTCGACGAGCCCCATTTAAATGAGTATTAGCCTTAGATTTCTAACCTTGTTCATATCCAAGCCCTTTTTAGTTGGTATTAGACTTCAATTTTATGGGTAATAGACTTTTCCCCAAGCATGATTGAACTTGGTTTTTCGAGGGGGTGTTAGCCTAGGATTTTCGGACAAATTGATCCTAGTATTAGCCTTAGATTTCTAACCTTGTTCATATCCAAGCCCTTTTTAGTTGGTATTAGACTTCAATTTTATGGGTAATAGACTTTTCCCCAAGCATGATTGAACTTGGTTTTTGGAGGGGGTGTTAGCCTTGGATTTTCTGACTCGAGGAGCCCCATTTAAGGAGTATTAGCCTTAGATTTTTAAACTTGTTCATCTTTTCATATCCAATCCCTTTTTAGTTGGTATTAGACTTCAATTTTATGGGTAATAGATTTTTCCCTAAGCATGATTGAACTTGGTTTTTGGAGGGGGTGTTAGCCTTGGATTTTCGGACAAATTGATCCTCACTTGACGAGCCCCATTTAAATGAGTATTAGCCTTAGATTTCTAACCTTGTTCATATACATGCCCTTTTTAGTTGGTATTAGACTTCAATTTTATGGGTAATAGACTTTTCCCCCAAGCATGATTGAACTTGGTTTTTGGAGGGGGTATTAGCCTTAGATTTCTAACCTTGTTCATATCCAAGCCCTTTTTAGTTGGTATTAGACTTCAATTTTATAGGTAATAGACTTTTCCCCCAAGCATGATTGAACTTGGTTTTTGGAGGGGGTGTTAGCCTTGGATTTTCGGACAAATTGATCCTTACTCGACGAGCCCCATTTAAATGAGTATTAGCCTTAGATTTCTAACCTTGTTCATATGCATGCCCTTTTTAGTTGGTATTAGACTTCAATTTTATGGGTATTAGACTTCAATTTTATGGGTAATAGACTTTTCCCCCAAGCATGATTGAACTTGGTTTTTGGAGGGGTGTTAGCCTTGGATTTTCGGACAAATTGATCCTGACTCGACGAGCCCCATTTAAATGAGTATTAGCCTTAGATTTCTAACCTTGTTCATATCCAAGCCTTTCTAGTTGGTATTAGACTTCAATTTTATGGGTAATAGACTTTTCCCCCAAGCATGATTGAACTTGGTTTTTGGAGGGGGTGTTAGCCTTGGATTTTCGGACAAATTGATCCTTACTCGACTAGCCCCATTTAAATGAGTATTAGCCTTAGATTTCTAACCTTGTTCATATCCAAGCCCTTTTTAGTTGGTATTAGACTTCAATTTTATGGGTAATAGACTTTTCCCCCAAGCATGATTGAACTTGGTTTTTGGAGGGGTGTTAGCCTTGGATTTTCGGACAAATTGATCCTGACTCGACGAGCCCCATTTAAATGAGTATTAGCCTTAGATTTCTAACCTTGTTCATATCCAATCCCTTTTTAGTTGGTATTAGACTTCAATTTTATGGGTAATAGACTTTTCCCCCAAGCATGATTGAACTTGGTTTTTGGAGGGGGTGTTAGCCTTGGATTTTCGGACAAATTGATCCTGACTCGATGAGCCCCATTTAAATGAGTATTAGCCTTAGATTTCTAACCTTGTTCATATCCAAGCCCTTTTTAGTTGGTATTAGACTTCAATTTTATGGGTAATAGACTTTTCCCCCAAGCATGATTGAACTTGGTTTTTGGAGGGGGTGTTAGCCTTGGATTTTCGGACAAATTGATCCTGACTCGACTAGCCCCATTTAAATGAGTATTAGCCTTAGATTTCTAACCTTGTTCATATCCAAGCCCTTTTTAGTTGGTATTAGACTTCAATTTTATGGGTAATAGACTTTTCCCCAATCATGATTGAACTTGGTTTTTGGAGGGGGTGTTAGCCTTGGATTTTCGGACATATCCAAGCCCTTTTTAGTTGGTATTAGACTTCAATTTTATGGGTAATAGACTTTTCCCCAATCATGATTGAACTTGGTTTTTGGAGGGGGTGTTAGCCTTGGATTTTCGGACAAATTGATCCTCACTCGACGAGCCCCATTTAAGGAGTATTAGCCTTAGATTTTTAAACTTGTTCATCTTTTCATATCCAATCTCTTTTTAGTTGGTATTAGACTTCAATTTTATGGGTAATAGACTTTTCCCCCAAGCATGATTGAACTTGGTTTTTGGAGGGGGTGTTAGCCTTGGATTTTCGGACAAATTGATCTTGACTCGACGAGCCCCATTTAAATGAGTATTAGCCTTAGATTTCTAACCTTGTTCATATCCAAACCCTTTTTAGTTGGTATTAGACTTCAATTTTATGGGTAATAGACTTTTCCCCAAGCATGATTGAACTTGGTTTTTGGAGGGGGTGTTAGCCGTGGATTTTCAGACAAATTGATCCTTACTCGACGAGCCCCATTTAAATGACTATTAGCCTTAGATTTCTAACCTTGTTCATATACATGGCCTTTTTAGTTGGTATTAGACTTCAATTTTATGGGTAATAGACTTGTCCCCCAAGCATGATTGAACTTGGTTTTTGGAGGGGGTGTTAGCCTAGGATTTTCGGACAAATTGATCCTGACTCGACTAGCGCCATTTAAATGACTATTAGCCTTAGATTTCTAACCTTGTTCATCTTTTCATATCCAATCCCTTTTTAGTTGGTATTAGACTTCAATTGTATGGGTAATAGACTTTTCCCCAAGCATGATTGAACTTGGTTTTTGGAGGGGGTGTTAGCCTTGGATTTTCGGACAAATTGATCCTCACTTGACGAGCCCCATTTAAATGAGTATTAGCCTTGATTTCTAACCTTGTTCATATCCAAGCCCTTTTTAGTTGGTATTAGACTTCAATTTTATGGGTAATAGACTTTTCCCCCAAGCATGATTGAACTTGGTTTTTGGAGGGGGTGTTAGGCTTGGATTTTCGGACAAATTGATCCTGACTCGACGAGCCCCATTTAAGGAGTATTAGCCTTAGATTTTTAAACTTGTTCATCTTTTCATATCCAATCCCTTTTTAGTTGGTATTAGACTTCAATTTTATGGGTAATAGACTTTTCCCCCAAGCATGATTGAACTTGGTTTTTGGAGGGGGTGTTCCCTTGGATTTTCGGACAAATTGATCCTGACTTGACGAGCCCCATTTAAATGAGTATTAGCCTTACAGTTCTAACCTTGTTCATATCCAAGCCCTTTTTAGTTGGTATTAGACTTCAATTTTATGGGTAATAGACTTTTCCCCAAGCATGATTGAACTTGGTTTTTGGAGGGGGTGTTAGCATTGGATTTTCGGACAAATTGATCCTCACTCGACGAGCCCCATTTAAATGAGTATTAGCCTTGATTTCTAACCTTGTTCATATCCAAGCCCTTTTTAGTTGGTATTAGACTTCAATTTTATGGGTAATAGACTTTTCCCCAAGCATGATTGAACTTGGTTTTTGGAGGGGGTGTTAGCCTAGGATTTTCGGACAAATTGATCCTGACTCGACTAGCCCCATTTAAATGACTATTACCTTAGATTTCTAACCTTGTTCATCTTTTCATATCCAATCCCTTTTTAGTTGGTATTAGACTTCAATTGTATGGGTAATAGACTTTTCCCCAAGCATGATTGAACTTGGTTTTTGGAGGGGGTGTTAGCCTTGGATTTTCGGACAAATTGATCCTCACTTGACGAGCCCCATTTAAATGAGTATTAGCCTTGATTTCTAACTTTGTTCATATCCAAGCCCTTTTTAGTTGGTATTAGACTTCAATTTTATGGGTAATAGACTTTTCCCCAAGCATGATTGAACTTGGTTTTTGGAGGGGTGTTAGCCTTGGATTTCCGGACAAATTGATCCTGACTCGACGAGCCCCATTTAAATGAGTATTAGCCTTAGATTTCTAACCTTGTTCATATCCAATCCCTTTTAATTGGTATTAGACTTCAATTTTATGGGTAATAGACTTTTCCCCCAAGCATGATTGAACTTGGTTTTTGGAGGGGGTGTTAGCCTAGGATTTTCGGACAAATTGATTCTGACTTGACGAGCCCCATTTAAATGAGTATTAGCCTTACAGTTCTAACCTTGTTCATATCCAAGCCCTTTTTAGTTGGTATTAGACTTCAATTTTATGGGTAATAGACTTTTCCCCAAGCATGATTGAACTTGGTTTTTGGAGGGGGTGTTAGCCTTGGATTTTCGGACAAATTGATCCTCACTCGACGAGCCCCATTTAAATGAGTATTAGCCTTGATTTCTAACCTTGTTCATATCCAAGCCCTTTTTAGTTGGTATTAGACTTCAATTTTATGGGTAATAGACTTTTCCCCCAAGCATGATTGAACTTGGTTTTTGGAGGGGGTGTTAGCCTTGGATTTTCGGACAAATTGATCCTGACTCGACTAGCCCCATTTAAATGAGTATTAGCCTTAGATTTCTAACCTTGTTCATATACTTGGCCTTTTTAGTTGGTATTAGACTTCAATTTTATGGGTAATAGACTTTTCCCCAAGCATGATTGAACTTGGTTTTTGGAGGGGGTGTTCCCTTGGATTTTCAGACAAATTGATCCTCACTCGACGAGCCCCATTTAAATGAGTATTAGCCTTAGATTTCTAACCTTGTTCATATCCAAACCGTTTTTAGTTGGTATTAGACTTCAATTTTATGGGTAATAGACTTTTCCCCCAAGCATGATTGAACTTGGTTTTTGGAGGGGGTGTTAGCCTTGGATTTTCGGACAAATTGATCCTGACTCGACTAGCCCCATTTAAATGAGTATTAGCCTTAGATTTCTAACCATGTTCATATACATGGCCTTTTTAGTTGGTATTAGACTTCAATTTTATGGGTAATAGACTTTTTGCCAAGCATGATTGAATTTGGTTTTTGGAGGGGGTGTTAGCCTTGGATTTTTAGACAAATTGATCCTCACTCGACGAGCCTCATTTAAATGAGTATTAGCCTTAGATTTCTAACCTTGTTCATATCCAAGCCCTTTTTAGTTGGTATTAGACTTGAATTTTATGGGTAATAGACTTTTCCCCAAGCATGATTGAACTTGGTTTTTGGAGGGGGTGTTAGCCTTGGATTTTCGGACAAATTGATCCTGACTCGATGAGCCCCATTTAAGGAGTATTAGCCTTAGATTTTTAAACTTGTTCATCTTTTCATATCCAATCCCTTTTTAGTTGGAATGAGACTTCAATTTATGTGTAATAGACTTTTCCCCCAAGCATGATTGAACTTGGTTTTTGGAGGGGGTGTTAGCCTTGGATTTTCGGACAAATTGATCCTGACTCGACGAGCCCCATTTAAATGAGTATTAGCCTTAGATTTCTAACCTTGTTCATATGCAAGCCCTTTCTAGTTGGTATTAGACTTCAATTTTATGGGTAATAGACTTTTCCCCCAAGCATGATTGAACTTGGTTTTTGGAGGGCGTGTTAGCCTTGGATTTTCGGACAAATTGATCCTGACTTTACGAGCCCCATTTAAATGAGTGTTAGCCTTAGATTTCTAACCTTGTTCATATACATGCCCTTTTTAGTTGGTATTAGACTTCAATTTTATGGGTAATAGACTTTTCCCCAAGCATGATTGAACTTGGTTTTTGGAGGGGGTGTTAGCCTTGGATTTTCGGACAAATTGATCCTGACTCGATGAGCCCCATTTAAGGAGTATTAGCCTTAGATTTTTAAACTTGTTCATCTTTTCATATCCAATCCCTTTTTAGTTGGTATTAGACTTCAATTTTATGGGTAATAGACTTTTCCCCCAAGCATGATTGAACTTGGTTTTTGGAGGGGGTGTTCCCTTGGATTTTCGGACAAATTGATCCTGACTTGACGAGCCCCATTTAAATGAGTATTAGCCTTACAGTTCTAACCTTGTTCATATCCAAGCCCTTTTTAGTTGGTATTAGACTTCAATTTTATGGGTAATAGACTTTTCCCCCAAGCATGATTGAACTTGGTTTTTGGAGGGGGTGTTAGCCTTGGATTTTCGGACAAATTGATCCTCACTCGACGAGCCCCATTTAAATGAGTATTAGCCTTAGATTTCTAACCTTGTTCATATACATGGCCTTTTTAGTTGGTATTAGACTTCAATTTTATGCGTAATAGACTTTTCCCCAAGCATGATTGAACTTGGTTTTTGGAGGGGGTGTTAGCCTTGGATTTTCGGACAAATTGATCCTGACTCGATGAGCCCGATTTAAGGAGTATTAGCCTTAGATTTTTAAACTTGTTCATCTTTTCATATCCAATCCTTTTTTAGTTGGTATTAGACTTCAATTTTATGGGTAATAGACTTTTCCCCCAAGCATGATTGAACTTGGTTTTTGGAGGGGGTGTTCCCTTCGATTTTCGGACAAATTGAGCCTGACTTGACGAGCCCCGTTTAAATGAGTATTAGCCTGACAGTTCTAACCTTGTTCATATCCAAGCCCTTTTTAGTTGGTATTAGACTTCAATTTTATGGGTAATAGACTTTTCCCCCAAGCATGATTGAACTTGGTTTTTGGAGGGGGTGTTAGCCTTGGATTTTCGGACAAATTGATCCTGACTTGACGAGCCCCATTTAAATGAGTATTAGCCTTAGATTTCTAACCTTGTTCATATCCAAGCCCTTTTTAGTTGGTATTAGACTTCAATTTTATGGGTAATAGACTTTTCCCCCAAGCATGATTGAACTTGGTTTTTGGAGGGGGTGTTAGCCTTGGATTTTCGGACAAATTGATCCTCACTCGACGAGCCCCATTTAAATGAGTATTAGCCTTAGATTTCTAACCTTGTTCATATACATGGCCTTTTTAGTAGGTATTAGACTTCAATTTTATGCGTAATAGACTTTTCCCCAAGCATGATTGAACTTGGTTTTTGGAGGGGGTGTTAGCCGTAGATTTTCGGACAGATTGATCCTGACTCGACGAGTCCCATTTAAGGAGCATTTGCCTTAGATTTTTAAACTTGTTCATCTTTTCATATCCAAGCCCTTTTTAGTTGGTATTAGACTTCAATTTTATGGGTAATAGACTTTTCCCCCAAGCATGATTGAACTTGGTTTTTGGAGGGGGTGTTAGCCTTGGATTTTCGGACAAATTGATCCTGACTCGACGAGGCCCATTTAAAGGAGTATTAGCCTTAGATTTCTAACCTTGTTCATATCCAAGCCCTTTTTAGTTGTTATTAGACTTCAATTTTATGGGAATAGACTTTTCCCCCAAGCATGATTGAACTTGGTTTTTGGAGGGGGTGTTAGCCTTGGATTTTCGGACAAATTGATCCTGACACGACGAGCCCCATTTAAATGAGTATTAGCCTTAGATTTCTAACCTTGTTCATATCCAAGCCCTTTTTAGTTGTTATTAGACTTCAATTTTATGGGTAATAGACTTTTCCCCCAAGCATGATTGAACTTGGTTTTTGGAGGGGGTGTTAGCCTTGGATTTTCGGACAAATTGATCCTGACTCGACGAGCCCAATTTAAATGAGTATTAGCCTTACATTTCTAACCTTGTTCATATCCAAGCCCTTTTTAGTTGGTATTAGACTTCAATTTTATGGGTAATAGACTTTTCCCCAAGCATGATTGAACTTGGTTTTTGGAGGGGGTGTTAGCCTTGGATTTTCGGACAAATTGATCCTGACTCGACGAGCCCAATTTAAATGAGTATTAGCCTTTGATTTCTAACCTTGTTCATATGCATGCCCTTTTTAGTTGGTGTTAGACTTCAATTTTCTGGTAATATACTTTTCCCCAAGCATGATTGAACTTGGTTTTTGGAGGGGGTGTTAGCCTTGGATTTTCGGACAAATTGATCCTGACTCGACGAGTCCCATTTAAGGAGCATTAGCCTTAGATTTTTAAACTTGTTCATCTTTTCATATCCAATCCCTTTTTAGTTGGTATTAGACTTCAATTTTATGGGTAATAGACTTTCCCCCAAGCATGATTGAATTTGGTTTTTGGAGGTGGTGTTAGCCTAGGATTTTCGGACGAATTGATCCTGACTCGACCAGCCCCATTTAAATGAGTATTAGCCTTAGATTTCTAACCTTGTTCATATCCAAGCCCTTTTTAGTTTGTATTAGACTTGAATTTTATGGGTAATAGACTTTTCCCCCAAGCATGATTGAACTTGGTTTTTGGAGGGGGTGTTAGCCTTGGATTTTCGGACAAATTGATCCTGACTCGACGAGCCCCATTTAAATGAGTATTAGCCTTTGATTTCTAACCTTGTTCATATGCATGCCCTTTTTAGTTGGTGTTAGACTTCAATTTTCTGGTAATATACTTTTCCCCAAGCATGATTGAACTTGGTTTTTGGAGGGGGTGTTAGCCTTGGATTTTCGGAAAAATTGATCCTGACTCGACGAGTCCCATTTAAGGAGCATTAGCCTTAGATTTTTAAACTTGTTCATCTTTTCATATCCAATCCCTTTTTAGTTGGTATTAGACTTCAATTTTATGGGTAATAGACTTTCCCCCAAGCATGATTGAACTTGGTTTTTGGAGGGGGTGTTAGCCTAGGATTTTCGGACAAATTGATCCTGACTCGACCAGCCCCATTTAAATGAGTATTAGCCTTAGATTTCTAACCTTGTTCATATCCAAGCCTTTTTAGTTTGTATTAGACTTCAATTTTATGGGTAATAGACTTTTTCCCCAAGCATGATTGAACTTGGTTTTTGGAGGGGGTGTTAGCTTTAGATTTTTGGACAAATTGATTCTGACTCGACGAGCCCCATTTAAATGAGTATTAGCCTTAGATTTCTAACCTTGTTCATATACATGGCCTTTTTAGTTGGTATTAGACTTCAATTTTATGGGTAATAAACTTTTCCCCCAAGCATGATTGAACTTGGTTTTTGGAGGGGGAGTTAGCCTAGGATTTTCGGACAAATTGATCCTGACTCGACTAGCCCCATTTAAATGAGTATTAGCCTTAGATTTCTTACCTTGTTCATATACATGCCCTTTTTATTTGGTATTAGAGTTCAATTTGATGGGTAATAAACTTTTCACCCAAGCCTGATTGAAGTTGGTTTTTGAAGGGGATGTTAGCCTTGGATTTTCGGACAAATTGATCCTGACTCGATGAGCCCAATTTAAATGAGTATTAGCCTTAGATTTCTAATCTTGTTCATATCCAAGCCCTTTTTAGTTGGTATTAGACTTCAATTTTATGGGTAATAGACTTTTCCCCCAAGCATGATTGAACTTGGTTTTTGGAGGGGGTGTTAGCCGTGGATTTTCGGACAAATTGATCCTGACTCGACGAGCCCCATTTAAATGAGTATTAGCCTTAGATTTCTAACCTTGTTCATATCCAACCCTTTTTAGTTGGTATTAGACTTCAATTTATGTGTAATAGACTTTTCCCCCAAGCATGATTGAACTTGGTTTTTGGAGGGGGTGTTAGCCTTGGATTTTCGGACAAATTGATCCTGACTCGACGAGCCCCATTTAAATGAGTATTAGCCTTAGATTTCTAACCTTGTTCATATGCAAGCCCTTTCTAGTTGGTATTAGACTTCAATTTTATGGGTAATAGACTTTTCCCCCAAGCATGATTGAACTTGGTTTTTGGAGGGGGTGTTAGCCTTGGATTTTCGGACAAATTGATCCTGACTCGACGAGCCCCATTTAAATGAGTATTAGCCTTAGATTTCTAACCTTGTTCATATGCAAGCCCTTTCTAGTTGGTACTATACTTCAATTTTATGGGTAATAGACTTTTCCCCCAAGCATGATTGAACTTGGTTTTTGGAGGGGGTGTTAGCCCTGGAATTTTGGACAAATTGATCCTGAATCGACGACTCCCATTTAAGTGAGTATTAGCCTTATATTTCTAACCTTGTTCATATCCAACCCCTTTTTAGTTGGTATTAGACTTCAAATTTATTGGTAATAGACTTTTCCCGCAAGCATGATTGAACTTGGTTTTTGGAGGGGGTGTTAGCCTTGGATTTTCGGACAAATTGATCCTGACTCGACGAGCCCCATTTAAATGAGTATTAGCCTTAGATTTCAAACCTTGTTCATATCCAACCCCTTTTTAGTTGGTGTTAGACTTCAATTTATGTGTAATAGACTTTTCCCCCAAGCATGATTGAACTTGGTTTTTGGATGGGGTGTTAGCCTTGGAATTTCGGACAAATTGATCCTGACTCGACGAGCCCCATTTAAATGAGTATTAGCCTTAGATTTCTAAACTTGTTCATATCCAAGCCCTTTCTAGTTGGTATTAGACTTCAATTTTATGGGTAATAGACTTTTCCCCCAAGCATGATTGAACTTGGTTTTTGGAGGGGGTGTTAGCCTTGGATTTTCGGACAAATTGATCCTGACTCGACGAGCCCCATTTAAATGAGTATTAGCCTTAGATTTATAACCTTTTTCATATCCAACCCCTTTTTAGTTGGTATTAGACTTCAAATTTATTGGTAATAGACTTTTCCCACAAGCATGATTGAACTTGGTTTTTGGAGGGGGTGTTAGCCTTGGATTTTCGGACAAATTGATCCTGACTCGACGAGCCCCATTTAAATGAGTATTAGCCTTAGATTTCTAACCTTGTTCATATCCAACCCCTTTTTAGTTGGTATTAGACTTCAATTTATGTGTAATAGACTTTTCCCCCAAGCATGATTGAACTTGGTTTTTGGAGGGGGTGTTAGCCTTGGAATTTAAATGAGTATTGGCCTTATATTTCTAACCTTGGTCATCTTTTCATATCCAAGTCCTTTTTAGTTTGTATTAGACTTCAATTTTATTGCTAATAGACTTTTCCCCCAAACATGATTGAACTTGGTTTTTGGAGGGGGTGTTAGCCTTGGATTTTCAGACAAATTGATCCTGAGTCGATTTGCCCCAGTTAAATGAGTATTAGCCTTAGATTTATAACCTTTTTCATATCCAACCCCTTTTTAGTTTGTATTAGACTTCAAATTTATTGGTAATAGACTTTTCCCACAAGCATGATTGAACTTGGCTTTTGGAGGGGGTGTTAGGCTTGGATTTTCGGACAAATTGATCCTGACTCGACGAGCCCCAGTTAAATAAGTATTAGCCTTAGATTTATAAGCTTTTTCATATCCAACCCTTTTTTAGTTGGTATTAGACTTCAAATTTATTGGTAATAGACTTTTCCCACAAGCATGATTGAACTTGGTTTTTGGAGGGGGTGTTAGCTTTGGATTTTCGGACAAATTGATCCTGACTCGACGAGCCCCAGTTAAATGAGTATTAGCCTTAGATTTATAACCTTTTTCATATCCAACCCCTTTTTAGTTGGTATTAGACTTCAAATTTATTGGTAATAGACTTTTCCCACAAGCATGATTGAACATGGTTTTTGGAGGGGGTGTTAGCCTTGGATTTTCGGACAAATTGATCCTGACTCGACGAGCCCCATTTAAATGAGTATTAGCCTTAGATTTCTAACCTTGTTCATATCCAACCCTTTTTAGTTGGAATGAGACTTCAATTTATGTGTAATAGACTTTTCCCCCAAGCATGATTGAACTTGGTTTTTGGAGGGGGTGTTAGCCGTGGATTTTCGGATAAATTGATCCTGACTCGACGAGCCCCATTTAAATGAGTATTAGCCTTAGGTTTCTAACCTTGTTCATATACATGCCCTTTTTAGTATGTATTAGACTTCAATTTTATGGGTAATAGACTTTTCCCCCAAGCATGATTGAACTTGGTTTTTGGTGGGGGTGTTAGCCGTTGATTTTTGGCCAAATTGATCCTGACTCGACGAGCCCCAGTTAAATAAGTATTAGCCTTAGATTTATAAGCTTTTTCATATCCAACCCTTTTTTAGTTGGTATTAGACTTCAAATTTATTGGTAATAGACTTTTCCCACAAGCATGATTGAACTTGGTTTTTGGAGGGGGTGTTAGCTTTGGATTTTCGGACAAATTGATCCTGACTCGACGAGCCCCATTTAAATGAGTATTAGCCTTAGATTTATAACCTTTTTCATATCCAACCCCTTTTTAGTTGGTATTAGACTTCAAATTTATTGGTAATAGACTTTTCCCACAAGCATGATTGAACTTGGTTTTTGGAGGGGGTGTTAGCCTTGGATTTTCGGACAAATTGATCCTGACTCGACGAGCCCCATTTAAATGAGTATTAGCCTTAGATTTCTAACCTTGTTCATATCCAACCCTTTTTAGTTGGAATGAGACTTCAATTTATGTGTAATAGACTTTTCCCCCAAGCATGATTGAACTTGGTTTTTGGAGGGGGTGTTAGCCTTGGATTTTCGAACAAATTGATCCTGACTCGACGAGCCCCATTTAAATGAGTATTAGCCTTAGATTTCTAACCTTGTTCATATACATGCCCTTTTTAGTATGTATTAGACTTCAATTTTATGGGTAATAGACTTTTCCCCCAAGCATGATTGAACTTGGTTTTTGGTGGGGGTGTTAGCCGTTGATTTTTGGCCAAATTGATCCTGACTCGACGAGCCCCATTTAAATGAGTATTAGCCTTAGATTTCTAACCTTTTTCATATACATACCCTTTTTAGTTGGTATTAGACTTCAATTTTATGGATAATAGACTTTTCCCCCAAGCATGATTGAACTTGGTTTTTGGAGGGGGTGTTAGCCTAGGAATTTCGGACAAATTGATCTTGACTCGACGAGCCCCATTTAAATGAGTATTAGCCTTAGATTTCTAACCTTGTTCATATACATTCCCTTTTTAGTTGGTATTAGACTTCAATTTTATGGGTAATAGACTTTTCCCCCAAGCGTGATTGAACTTGGTTTTTGGAGGGGGTGTTAGCCTTGGATTTTCGGACAAATTGATCCTGACTCGACGAGCCCCATTTAAATGAGTATTAGCCTTAGATTTCTAACCTTGTTCATATCCAACCCTTTTTAGTTGGAATGAGACTTCAATTTATGTGTAATAGACTTTTCCCCCAAGCATGATTGAACTTGGTTTTTGGAGGGGGTGTTAGCCTTGGATATTCGGACAAATTGATCCTCACTCGACGAGCCCCATTTAAATGAGTATTAGCCTTAGATTTCTAACCTTGTTCATATACATGCCCTTTTTAGTATGTACTAGACTTCAATTTTATGGGTAATAGACTTTTCCCCCAAGCATGATTGAACTTGGTTTTTGGAGGGGGTGTTAGCCTTGGATTTTCGGACAAATTGATCCTGACTCGACGAGCCCCATTTAAATGAGTATTAGCCTTAGATTTCTAACCTTTTTCATATACATGCCCTTTTTAGTTGGTATTAGACTTCAATTTTATGGGTAATAGACTTTTCCCCCAAGCATGATTGAACTTGGTTTTTGGAGGGGGTGTTAGCCTTGGAATTTCGGACAAATTGATCCTGACTCGACGAGTCCCATTTAAATGAGTATTAACCTTAGATTTTAACCTTGTTCATATACATTCCCTTTGTAGTTGGTATTATACTTCAATTTTATGGGTAATAAACTTTTCCCCCAAGCATGATTCAACTTGGTTTTTGGAGGGGGTGTTAGCCTTGGATTTTCGGACAAATTGATCCTGACTCGACGAGCCCCATTTAAATGAGTATTAGCCTTAGATTTCTAACCTTGTTCATATCCAACCCCTTTTTAGTTGGTATTAGACTTCAATTTATGTGTAATAGACTTTTCCCCCAAGCATGATTGAACTTGGTTTTTGGAGGGGGTGTTAGCCTTGGAATTTCGGACAAATTGATCCTGACTCGACGAGCCCCATTTAAATGAGTATTAGCCTTAGATTTCTAACCTTGTTCATATACATGCCCTTTTTAGTTGGTATTAGACTTCAATTTTATGGGTAATAGACTTTTCCCCCAAGCATGATTGAACTTGGTTTTTGGAGGGGGTGTTAGCCTTGGATTTTCGGACAAATTGATCCTGACTCGACGAGCCCCATTTAAATGAGTATTAGCCTTAGATTTCTAACCTTGTTCATATACATTCCCTTTTTAGTTGGTATTATACTTCAATTTTATGGGTAATAGACTTTTCCCCCAAGCATGATTGAACTTGGTTTTTGGAGGGGGTGTTAGCCTTGGATTTTCGGACAAATTGATCCTGACTCGACGAGCCCCATTTAAATGAGTATTAGCCTTAGATTTATAACCTTTTTCATATCCAACCCCTTTTTAGTTGGTATTAGACTTCAAATTTATTGGTAATAGACTTTTCCCACAAGCATGATTGAACTTGGTTTTTGGAGGGGGTGTTAGCCTTGGATTTTCGGACAAATTGATCCTGACTCGACGAGCCCCATTTAAATGAGTATTAGCCTTAGATTTCTAACCTTGTTCATATCCAACCCCTTTTTAGTTGGTATTAGACTTCAATTTATGTGTAATAGACTTTTCCCCCAAGCATGATTGAACTTGGTTTTTGGAGGGGGTGTTAGCCTTGGAATTTCGGACAAATTGATCCTGACTCGACGAGCCCCATTTAAATGAGTATTAGCCTTAGATTTCTAACCTTGTTCATATACATGCCCTTTTTAGTTGGTATTAGACTTCAATTTTATGGGTAATAGACTTTTTCCCCAAGCATGATTGAACTTGGTTTTTAGAGGGGGTGTTAGCCGTTGATTTTTGGCCAAATTGATCCTGACTCGACGAGCCCCATTTAAATGAGTATTAGCCTTAGATTTCTAACCTTTTTCATATACATTCCCTTTTTAGTTGGTATTAGACTTCAATTTTATGGGTAATAGACTTTTCCCCCAAGCATGATTGAACTTGGTTTTTGGAGGGGGTGTTAGCCTTGGATTTTCGGACAAATTGATCCTGACTCGACGAGTCCCATTTAAATGAGTATTAGCCTTAGATTTCTAACCTTGTTCATATACATTCCCTTTGTAGTTGGTATTATACTTCAATTTTATGGGTAATAAACTTTTCGCCCAAGCATGATTCAACTTGGTTTTTGGAGGGGGTGTTAGCCTTGGATTTTCGGACAAATTGATCCTGACTCGACGAGCCCCATATAAATGAGTATTAGCCTTAGATTTCTAACCTTGTTCATATCCAACCCCTTTTTAGTTGGTATTAGACTTCAATTTATGTGTAATAGACTTTTCCCCCAAGCATGATTGAACTTGGTTTTTGGAGGGGGTGTTAGCCTTGGATTTTCGGACAAATTGATCCTAACACGACGAGCCTAATTTAAATGAGTATTGGCCTTAGATTTCTAACGTTGGTCATCTTTTCATATCCAAGCCCTTTTTAGTTTGTATTAGTCTTCAATTTATGTGTAATAGACTTTTCCCCCAAGCATGATTGAACTTGGTTTTTGGAGGGGGTGTTAGCCTTGGAATTTCGGACAAATTGATCCTGACTCGACGAGCCCCATTTAAATGAGTATTAGTCTTAGATTTCTAACCTTGCTCATATCCAAGCCCTTTTTAGTTTGTATTAGACTTCAATTTTATTGGTAATAGACTTTTCCCCCAAGCATGATTGAACTTGGTTTTTGGAGGGGGTGTTAGCCTTGGATTTTCGGACAAATTGATCCTTACTCGACGAGCCCCATTTAAATGAGTATTAGCCTTAGATTTCTAACCTTTTGTTCATATCCAACCCTTTTTAGTTGGTATTAGTCTTCAATTTTATGGGTAATAGACTTTTCCTCCCAGCATGATTGAACTTGGTTTTTGGAGGGTGTGTTAGCCTTGGAATTTCGGACAAATTGATCTTGACTCGAGGAGCCCCATTTAAATGAGTATTAGCTTTAGATTTCTAACCTTGTTGATATACATGCCCTTTTTAGTTGGTATTGGACTTCAATTTTATGGGAAATAGACTTTTTCCCCAAGCATGATTGAACTTGGTTTTTGGAGGGGGTGTTAGCCTTGGAATTTCGGACAAATTGATCCTGACTCGACGAGTCCCATTTAAGTGAGTATTAGCCTTAAATTTCTAACCTTGTTCATATCCAACCCCTTTTTAGTTGGTATTAGACTTCAAATTTATTGGTAATAGACTTTTCCCACAAGCATGATTGAACTTGGTTTTTGGAGGGGGTGTTAGCCTTGGATTTTCGGACAAATTGATCCTGACTCGACGAGCCCCATTTAAATGAGTATTAGTCTTAGATTTCTAACCTTGCTCATATCCAACCCTATTTAGTTGGTATTAGTCTTCAATTTTATGGGTAATAGACTTTTCCTCCCAGCATGATTGAACTTGGTTTTTGGAGGGTGTGTTAGCCTTGGAATTTCGGACAAATTGATCTTGACTCGATGAGCCCCATTTAAATGAGTATTAGCCTTAGATTTCTAACCTTGTTGATATACATGCCCTTTTTAGTTGGTATTGGACTTCAATTTTATGGGAAATAGACTTTTTCCCCAAGCATGATTGAACTTGGTTTTTGGAGGGGGTGTTAGACTTGGAATTTCGGACAAATTGATCCTGACTCGACGAGTCCCATTTAAGTGAGTATTAGCCTTAGATTTCTAACCTTGTTCATATCCAACCCCTTTTTAGTTGGTATTAGACTTCAAATTTATTGGTAATAGACTTTTCCCACAAGCATGATTGAACTTGGTTTTTGGAGGGGGTATTAGACTTCAAATTTATTGGTAATAGACTTTTCCCACAAGCATGATTGAACTTGGTTTTTGGAGGGGGTGTTAGCCTTGGATTTTCGGACAAATTGATCCTGACTCGACGAGCCCCATTTAAGTGAGTATTAGCCTTAGATTTCTAACCTTTTTCATATCCAACCCCTTTTTAGTTGGTATTAGACTTCAAATTTATTGGTAATAGACTTTTCCCACAAGCATGATTGAACTTGGTTTTTGGAGGGGGTGTTAGCCTTGGATTTTCGGACAAATTGATCCTGACTCGACGAGACCCATTTAAGTGAGTATTAGCCTTAGATTTCTAACCTTGTTCATATCCAACCCTATTTAGTTGGTATTAGACTTCAAATTTATTGGTAATAGACTTTTCCCACAAGCATGATTGAACTTGGTTTTTGGAGGGGGTGTTAGCCTTGGATTTTCGGACAAATTGATCCTTACTCGACGAGCCCCATTTAAATGAGTATTAGCCTTAGATTTCTAACCTTTTGTTCATATCCAACCCTTTTTAGTTGGTATTAGTCTTCAATTTTATGGGTAATAGACTTTTCCTCCCAGCATGATTGAACTTGGTTTTTGGAGGGTGTGTTAGCCTTGGAATTTCGGACAAATTGATCTTGACTCGATGAGCCCCATTTAAATGAGTATGTGCCTTAGATTTCTAACCTTGTTGATATACATGCCCTTTTTAGTTGGTATTGGACTTCAATTTTATGGGAAATAGACTTTTTCCCCAAGCATGATTGAACTTGGTTTTTGGAGGGGGTGTTAGCCTTGGAATTTCGGACAAATTGATCCTGACTCGACGAGTCCCATTTAAGTGAGTATTATCCTTAAATTTCTAACCTTGTTCATATCCAACCCCTTTTTAGTTGGTATTAGACTTCAAATTTATTGGTAATAGACTTTTCCCACAAGCATGATTGAACTTGGTTTTTGGAGGGGGTATTAGACTTCAATTTATGTGTAATAGACTTTTCTCCCAAGCATGATTGAACTTGGTTTTTGGAGGGGTGTTAGACTTGGATTTTCGGACAAATTGATCCTGACTGGACGAGCCCCATTTAAATGAGTATTAGCCTTAGATTTCTAATATTTTTCATATCCAACCCCTTTTTAGTTGGTATTAGACTTCAAATTTATTGGTAATAGACTTTTCCCACAAGCATGATTGAACTTGGTTTTTGGAGGGGGTGTTAGCCTTGGATTTTCGGACAAATTGATCCTGACTCGACGAGTCCCTATTAAATGAGTATTAGCCTTAGATTTCTAACCTTGGTCATCTTTTCATATCCAAGCCCTTTTTAGTTTGTATTAGACTTCAATTTTATTGGTAATAGACTTTTCCCCCAAGCATGATTTAACTTGGTTTTTGGAGGGGGTGTTAGCCTTGGATTTTCGGACAAATTGATCCTGACTCGACGAGCTCCATTTAAATGAGTATTAGCCTTAGATTTCTAACCTTGTTCATATCCAACCCCTTTTTAGTTGGTATTAGACTTCAAATTTATTGGTAATAGACTTTTCCCACAAGCATGAATGAACTTGGTTTTTGGAGGGGGTGTTAGCCTTGGATTTTCGGACAAATTGATCCTTACTCGACGAGCCCAATTTAAATGAGTATTAGCCTTAGATTTCTAACCTTGTTCATATACATGCCCTTTTTAGTTGGTATTAGACTTCAATTTTATGGGTAATAGACTTTTCCCCCAAGCATGATTGAACTTGGTTTTTGGAGGGGGTGTTAGCCTTGGATTTTCGGACAAATTGATCCTGACTCGACGAGCCCCATTTAAATGAGTATTAGCCTTAGATTTCTAACCTTGTTCGTATCCAACCCCTTTTTAGTTGGTGTTAGACTTCAATTTATGTGTAATAGACTTTTCCCCCAAGCATGATTGAACTTGGTTTTTGGAGGGGTGTTAGACTTGGATTTTCGGACAAATTGATCCTGACTGGACGAGCCCCATTTAAATGAGTATTACCCTTAGATTTCTAACCTTGTTCGTATCCAACCCCTTTTTAGTTGGTGTTAGACTTCAATTTATGTGTAACAGACTTTTCCCGCAAGCATGATTGAACTTGGTTTTCGGAGGGGGTGTTAGCCGTGGATTTTCGGACAAATTGATCCTGACTTGACGAGCCCCATTTAAATGAGTATTAGCCTTAGATTTCTAACCTTGTTCATATACATGCCCTTTTTAGTTGGTATTAGACTTCAATTTTATTGGTAATAGACTTTTCCCCCAAGCATGATTGAACTTGGTTTTTGGAGGGGGTGTTAGCCTTGGATTTTCGGACAAATTGATCCTGACTCGACGAGCCCAATTTAAATGAGTATTAGCCTTAGATTTATATCCTTGTTCATATACATGCCCTTTTTAGTTGGTATTTGACTTCAATTTTATGGGTAATAGACTTTTTCCTAAGCATGATTGAACTTGGTTTTCGGAGGGGGTGTTAGCATTGGATTTTCGGACAAATTGATCCTCACTCGACGACCCCATTTAAATGAGTATTAACCTTAGATTTCTAAACTTGTTCATATCCAAGCCCTTTCTAGTTGGTATTAGACTTCAATTTTATGGGTAATAGACTTTTCCCCCTAGCATGATTGAACTTGGTTTTTGGAAGGGGTGTTAGCCTTGGAATTTCGGACAAATTCATCCTGACTCGTCGAGTCCCATTTCAATGAGTATTAGCCTTAGATTTCTAACCTTGTTCATATACATTCCCTTTTTAGTTGGTATTATACTTCAATTTTATGGGTAATACACTTTTCCCCCAAGCATGATTGAACTTGGTTTTTGGAGGGGTTGTTAGCCTTGGAATTTCGGACAAATTGATCCTGACTCAACGAGCCCCATTTAAATGAGTATTAGCCTTAGATTTCTAACCTTGTTCATATACATTCCCTTTTTAGTTGGTATTAGACTTCAATTTTATGGGTACTAGACTTTTCCCCCAAGCATGATTGAACTTGGTTTTTGGAGGGGGTGTTAGCCTTGGATTTTCGGAGAAATTGATCCTCACTCGACGACCCCCATTTAAATGAGTATTAGCCTTAGATTTCTAACCTTTTGTTCATATCCAACCCTTTTTAGTTGGTATTAGACTTCAATTTTATTGGTAATAGACTTTTCCCCTAAGCATGATTGAACTTGGTTTTTGGAGGGGGTGTTAGCCTTGGATTTTCGGCCAAATTGATCCTGACTCGACGAGCCCCATTTAAATGAGTCTTAGCCTTAGATTTCTAACCTTGTTCATATACATTCCCTTTTTAGTTGGTATTAGACTTCAATTTTATGGGTAATAGACTTTTCCCCCAAGCATGATTGAACTTGGTTTTTGGAGGGGGTGTTAGCCTTGGATTTTCGGAGAAATTGATCCTCACTCGACGACCCCCATTTAAATGAGTATTAGCCTTAGATTTCTAACCTTTTGTTCATATCCAACCCTTTTTAGTTGGTATTAGACTTCAATTTTATGGGTAATAGACTTTTCCCCCAAGCATGATTGAACTTGGTTTTTGGAGGGGGTGTTAGCCGTGGATTTTCGGACAAATTGATCCTGTCTCGACGAGCCCCATTTAAATAAGTATTAGCCTTAGATTTCTAACCTTGTTCATATACATGCCATTTTTAGTTGGTATTAGACTTCAATTTTATGGGTATTAGACTTTTCCCCACGCATGATTGAACTTGGTTTTTGGAGGGTGTGTTAGCCTTGGATTTTCGGACAAATTGATCCTGACTCGACGAGCCCCATTTAAATGAGTATTAGCCTTAGATTTATAACCTTTTTCATATCCAACCCCTTTTTAGTTGGTATTAGACTTCAATTTATGTGTAATAGACTTTTCCCCCAAGCATGATTGAACTTGGTTTTTGGAGGGGGTGTTAGCCTTGGATTTTCGGACAAATTGATCCTGACTCGACGAGCCCCATTTAAATGAGTATTAGCCTTAGATTTCTAACCTTGTTCATATCCAACCCCTTTTAAGTTGGTATTAGACTTCAAATTTATTGGTAATAGACTTTTCCCCCAAGCATGATTGAACTTGGTTTTTGGAGGGGGTGTTAGCCTTGGATTTTCGGACAAATTGATCCTGACTCGACGAGCTCCATTTAAATGAGTATTAGCCTTAGATTTCTAACCTTGTTCATATACATGCCCTTTTTAGTTGGTATTAGACTTCAATTTTATGGGTAATAGACTTTTCCCCCAAGCATGATTGAACTTTGTTTTTGGAGGGGGTGTTAGCCTTGGATTTTTGGACAAATTGATCCTGACTCGACGAGCTCCATATAAATGAGTATTAGCCTTAGATTTCTAACCTTGTTCATATACATTCCCTTTTTAGTTGGTATTAGACTTCAATTTTATGGGTAATAGACTTTTCCCCCAAGCATGATTGAACTTGGTTTTTGGAGGGGGTGTTAGCCTTGGAATTTCGGACAAATTGATCCTGACTCGACGAGCCCCATTTAAATGAGTATTAGCCTTAGATTTATAACCTTTTTCATATCCAACCCCTTTTTAGTTGGTATTAGACTTCAATTTTATGGGTAATAGACTTTTCCCCCAAGCATGATTGAACTTGGTTTTTGGAGGGGGTGTTAGCCTTGGATTTTCGGACAAATTGATCCTGACTCGACGAGCCCCAGTTAAATGAGTATTTGCCTTAGATTTATAATCTTTTTCATATCCAACCCCTTTTTAGTTGGTATTAGACTTCAATTTTATGGGTAATAGACTTTTCCCCCAAGCATGATTGAACTTGGTTTTTGGAGGGGGTGTTAGCCTTGGATTTTCGGACAAATTGATCTTGACTCGACGAGCCCCATTTAAATGAGTATTAGCCTTAGATTTCTAACCTTGTTCATATACATTCCCTTTTTAGTTGGTATTAGACTTCAATTTTATGGGTAATAGACTTTTCCCCCAAGCATGATTGAACTTTGTTTTTGGAGAGGGTGTTTGCCGTGGATTTTTGGCCAAATTGATCCTGACTCGACGAGCTCCATATAAATGAGTATTAGCCTTAGATTTCTAACCTTGTTCATATACATTCCCTTTTTAGTTGGTATTAGACTTCAATTTTATTGGTACTAGACTTTTCCCCCAAGCATGATTGAACTTGGTTTTTGGAGGGAGTGTTAGCCTTGGATTTTCGGACAAATTGATCCTCACTCGACGACCCCATTTAAATGAATATTAGCCTTAGATTTCTAACCTTGTTCATATCCAACCCTTTTTATTTGGTATTAGACTTCAATTTATGTGTAATAGATTTTTCCCCCAAGCATGATTCAACTTGGTTTTTGGAGGGGGTGTTACCCTTGGAATTTCGGACAAATTGATCCTGACTCGACGAGTCCCATTTAAATGAGTATTAGCCTTAGATTTCTAACCTTGTTCATATACATTCCCTTTTCAGTTGGTATTATACTTCAATTTTATGGGTAATAGACTTTTCCCCCAAGCATGATTGAACTTGGTTTTTGGAGGGGGTGTTAGCCTTGGAATTTCAGACAAATTGATCCTGACTCGACGAGTCCCATTTAAATGAGTATTAGCCTTAGATTTCTAACCTTGTTCATATACATTCGCTTTGTAGTTGGTATTATACTTCAATTTTATGGGTAATAAACATTTCCCCCAAGCATGATTCAACTTGGTTTTTGGAGGGGGTGTTAGCCTTGGATTTTCGGACAAATTGATCCTGACTCGACGAGCCCCATTTAAGTGAGTATTAGCCTTAGATTTCTAACCTTGTTCATATCCAACCCCTTTTTAGTTGGTATTAGACTTCAAATTTATTGGTAATAGACTTTTCCCACAACCATGATTGAACTTGGTTTTTGGAGGGGGTGTTAGCCTTGGATTTTCGGACAAATTGATCCTGACTCGACGAGCCCCATTTAAATGAGTATTAGCCTTAGATTTCTAACCTTGTTCATATCCAACCATACGGTGGCCTGAACCCACCCCACACTCACCCTCGTGCGACGGAAGTCCTGTTCGTCATGGAGGGAACTCTTTATGTTGGTTTTGTGACATCCAACCCGGAGAATCGCCTGATCACGAAAGTCTTAAACCCTGGAGATGTTTTTGTTTTCCCAGTCGGACTCATTCACTTCCAATTCAATGTGTGAGAAGCCAACGCAGTTGCGTTTGCCGGTTTAAGCAGTCAAAATCCTGGGGTAATTACCATTGGAAACGCAGTCTTTGGATCAGAACCGCCAATCAATCCTGATGTTCTCACCAAGGCCTTCCAACTGGACAAGAGTGTTGTCAACTTTCTTCAGAAGCAATTCTGGTGGGACAACAATTAGAAACAAACGCAAGAGGAGCGGCCTCCCACATGTGTTTGCTGCTCTCCAATAATATAAGCCCTGTGCAATAAAGAGGTTGATGGACCTATATCTCTCCAATAATAATAATCTGTTTGCTCTTGTCCAATAATGTAGTTTTTTTTTATTGTATACTTTGTTACATGCTCTTCAGATTTGAAATTTTTAAGTCAAATAAATAATTGGGAGATGTGGAAAACGGAGTCTGTTCAAATGTCGCTGAAAGTAATTGAAATGTTATCCTTTTTCAAATCTCGTCTTTAGGCATAAAAAAAACCTACGTACAAAAAAAGGGTCTCCTTTGCTTTTCAGTGTTTGCCAAACTAAGGTGTTTTTTGTTTTAATATTAATGTGAGTATCTTGTAAGCTTGTGTGTACTTTAATTATTTATTGAGTCTAAAGTTAATAATAAATTTTTTAATAGATATTATATTAACAATTATAAAACTCTAACCTAAGACCACAAGAAATAATAATGCTAAATCATTGAGAGAGCCTCAGATATTATTGTTGAGTTGTTAGTAGTTAAAGTTAGACTCAGATATTACACTCAATTGAGTAGTCTGTAGTTGTTGAAAGTTAGATGATACAATTTGCATTATTCAGTATCGTTGAATACTGTATAAATACGAGTTCTGATAGTCTAATAAAGCAGAACAATTGCAATTCTTCCAATAGTTATTGCATGATAGATCAATAGTAAGCTTATGTCATTGAATGGACAAAAACCAATTTACTTTAAGTGAATAGAGTAAACTTTTACTTTATAAAATCCACTATGAAACCTTTGAAATAGGATATAAAAAAAATGATATGTTCATGAACTTTTACAAGTTGTATTATGGTGTTTTTCTTAGTAAGTTTACCGAATAAATCATTAGCAAACTTGAAATACATGAGGAGACACTCATCAATGATAATACGTTTTCATCTATAAATTCATTGATAATGTATATACTAACAGAAACAAAGCTTAAACACTAATGAAATGTTATGTTGGTGACAATCATTTTTTTGGTGTGTTTTGCAAATAATTCAAGGGCAGATTAAAATTGCTTGCATGAGGCATAATCGTATTATGAGGAGTTATTGGAAGGAGGAAGCATACAATTTTGAAACAATAAAAATGAAGGTATTTAGTTTGGATTATATAACATTCCATACTTACCTCATGTTGGTAAGATGTCTTTTTTTTTTCCAACTAATATATTTTTTTTTATTAACGTGGATGTCCGGGCTAGTTTGTTCATATCTTAACTAATTCCATGAACCATAAAATTAATAAACATGTAAACCTTTCGTGACTATCATATAATATTCACGGGTTTTCACCTCAATAAAACATGAGATTTTGCTACTAGTTCAATAAAACTTGTCCATGTTCATGCATAAAAAGGGAACTAAAAAGGAAAATCATAAGAATATTCGTTGAGTTAAGTAGTTAGCTAGGACTAGAAACATCTCATATCATAATCAACTAACAGTTTTCATGTTTTTTTTTTTTTTTGTGCTAACTTATAGAATCTCTTGTTTAGAAATTTGATCTTTTCTATTTGTCGTTCTCCTCTCTCCTTTTTTTTGAAGAATTTTGAACATTACACATTTGAAACAAGTGATTATATATATATATATATATACTAGTCATTTTCCTACGCTTCGCCGCTGTCAAAACCATATTTTTTCAATGCAAAAAACATATATTAAATGGCTAATATGTACTAGTAAATACTGTATTAAATTTATTATACTATAAATATGGACAAATTAATTAATTTCTGTAGAATGATTAAAGATTTCCCAAATTCACATTACTTTTCATCAAATATGCAAGTGTAAAATGTGTCGACAATTACCCTTCTTCAAATTACTCTCCATTAAATGTGTAAGTGCATTGCAACTTGCAGCAACAAAAGCCAACCAAAATTGATCTGCATATATTCATTGGTATATCTCTCAATTTGTTTAATTCTCCAAAAGCTGACCAATTTCTCGACTTCACATTATTTTTCATCAAATGTGCAGGTGTTTTGCAATTCTCATTTGCAACTCTCATCGGCAAATTGTGTTAGCTTAAAAATCTAGAGGACTTAAGAAGTAGTAATATATTTGAGCAAGCTCTCATTTGCAATTCAATAAAATTTTGATTTGATGGTTTTTTCATCAAATGGACACGTGTTCTGCAACTATCACTGGCAAATTGTTTTAGTTTGAAAATCTAGAGGACTTAAGAAGCAGTAATATACTTGAGGAAGCTCTCATTTGCAATTCAACAAAATTTTGATTGGATGGATTTTTTTGGGTTGAAAAAATTACTTGATTTCAAGACACACACAACTAATTACTAAGGCCAAAACACCTTGTTATCAGCTGAGTTCATTAACGAAAGCTTTAGCAATATATTCCAATTGCTGCTGATATTATTGGTGGTGCGTATGGTAGTTCAACTCAAAAGGATTTGTTACCGGATACACTACTTGGTGTGGGCATGAATAAGCAAGAACTTGCAACTCAAAGTTCTACAACCCTAGTTTATGCCACCTATGCTATTGTCTCTACCATAGGCACGTAATATGCTTAACTTAAAAAGCATCTGTCTTAGCACATTTATTCATGACCAACTGAAATGTGGATGTTCAACAAAAAAAAAAAAAGACACAAAAACAACAAAATTAACAACAAAGAACCACTACAATGCTCTACACAAAAATACAAAACCAAAAAAGCAAAACATAACCTTTACAGAAGAAGCAACAACTAGAAAAACACAAATTACCAATTGGAACTTTGCCAGCCTAAGAACAATAAGTAATTTTAATCATGAGAAGTCCCGAAGAAAATAAGAAATAACAAAACAATCAAAATGACAATGAAAAAAGAACAAAACTGAAATGAACAAAACAAGAAGAAAAATAGAAAGCCAAATGAATCGGTAAAAGAGCAAAAAAATACAACACTCCAAACACTAAAAAATGAGAGCAGCTTATAAAGGAAACGTAACTAGAGGATTTTAGACACTACTTCACCAACTCTCACCAAAAAGTAAAGAAGTCAAAACAGTATAGAAGATAAGACATGGACATGAAGTGACACAACAACATTCCCCTAACCAAACATACTAAACCAGAACAAGAAATGAAAAAACTAACCAAAAGAATCCAACCACAAAAAAAAAAAGAAGGAATGAACACCCACAAAACAAAACCACATTAATCAAAATTAATTGCCCTTGCACCCAGCACATAACAATGACCAAAACATAATTAAATAATCTTGACCACACACCCATTCATTATCACTTCAAACCTTGCCATTCACTAACCTCCCACTTTTCCCCACTAATCTTTTATAATCCCAGAATTTGAACGAGTTGTTTTGAAATATGCCCACAAGAAGAACACATAAATTCACCTGTACCAAAGCTGATCCTCACATAATATGCCCACACTTCCTTCCAGCAATTGTCCTATCCATTAAAATTAAAATGATTCTCAAGCTTTCATGCCCCTCTAATGAAAGCAACCAAAAAAATGGAACACAAGCAGGGAAGAAAGAAAGCAATGAAAAAACATGAAACCCCCAATCAACACCACACACATTTGAGTTCATTAAGGGTAAAATTAGCAGCACACTACCCCAATCCACAGTAAAATTATTTCTAGAGCCACAATTTTTCAAACAGCAAAACCTCAACATGTTATATATATATATATATATATATATATATATATATATATATATATATATATATATATATATTCTAGCCACTAACCCGTACCTTGTCATGACTGGAACCATATTTTTTTAACCCAAAAAATTATTAATCCTGTGAAATTTTTATATTATAATATAAATTTGGGCAAAATAAAAAACATGTGTTGAATTCTTGTGAAGTGCAAGTGTCATATAAAATTTATGAATTTTAAATCGATATAAATTTATTTGTTTAGTAGATTTCAACGAAATCACCAGCATAAAACTATCATCATCATTAAAAAAACAAGAAGATTCAGATACCTTAATTATAAAATTCATTTTATTAGGATTGATTCAATTTATAATCCAATTTAAATTAAACACAACAAACAAAATATAAATTGTGAAAACACTTGTAATAATCAAATAACAAAAATAAGTGGTAAAATTCTATCTACAAATAGAACAAAACATAATTGAAAACCCATCTTTACATTACTATTATTATCATAACTATAACAATTAAAATTATTATCAATATTATTTCACAAACAATTAAAATCATTAAATTGCCTAAAGAATTAAAAAAAAGGCAAAATATTTTTACAAAACAAATCACTAAAATGATCATTATTATTGCTCAAACACTGAAATCATAAAATCAACTGATTTGAAGAACAAATAAAATAACAAAAAATACAGAAAAAATAAGGGAAAAAAAAGGAAAAATATTAATTTTAGAATGATCACCAACATAAAAAAAAAATTCAGGATTTAACCAAATAAAAATAAACCCCAATAAAAATGAAAAAAAATAAAAACAAGAACTCAAAGCATAGATACATAAATACGAATAAAAAATAAACACTTTGCAAGAAGGACCACAAAAACTAAAGGAATTAATATCAAATAAAAAATTCAAAGAATAAGAACGAAAATAAAAAATAGAATATATAATTAATTCTAATCAAAAGATAAAATTGAAAGAAATAAAAACCTTGGGACTTAAATAAATAAAGGTATTTAAAAAAAAACACAGTGTAATTTTGTTAAAAAAATTAAAAGAAACCGAAATGAAAAGTAGCATATATAACCAATTTCAATCGGAGAACATAATTAAAACAAAATATATAATTAATTCCAATTTAAAGACCAAATTGAAACAAATAAAAACCTTGAGACATAAATAAATAAATAAATAAAAACATATTAAAAAAATTTTGTGTATTTTTTTTAAATTAAAAGAATAAATACCGAAATGAAAGGTAGAATGTATGACAAATTTCAATTGGAGAATCCAATCAGAACAAATTAAAACCTGCATACCGAAATAATTAAAGGAACCAAAGCAAACCAAAAATTAAAAGAATAATAATTACATTGTAAACCAACATATATAATCATTTTCAATTGAAGGGCACAATTGCAACAAATCAAAATTTCCATTAGAGAAATCAGTAATAAAAGCAAAATCAAAAGCCTAGGGGCAAAAATAAAATATTCCAAAACAACATGGACTGAAGTGTATTTCCTGGCGGTAGGAGAGAGAAAAGGGATAAAAAAACAAAAACCGTTTATCGGTGATTCACTGACCACTGTATGTCGACTCGTGCCGCACTGAGAGGTAGTAGACATGTCGGCACAGCAAGTGACGTGGCAGAAGGTCTATTTCCACGTCTGTAAGACATCATGAGAGTGAAATATAGTAGGCGCGTCCGTACGACGCGCTTGAAGTGTTCCAGAAATAGAACTAATTAAAAAATGGTAAATTATCTATGGCAAATTATTTAAGTTAGTTTTATGCTATATAGGTTATATTATGAGACTTGTGGTTTTGTTTTTCTGATATTAACAACTATGGTTTTTACAAAATGTAAATTATTACCAAAAATGATTTTTGTAAGCTTGAAATTTATGTAGAATTAGAATTCATAAAAATTTCTTTTAAATAATTAAAAGAAATATTGAACTTGTAACTTAATTCACTTTAACATAGGTGATTTAAAATTTTTAAAAACTAGAAGTGAAAAAATATTATATTACTTTTACAGATGATTCACACAATATATTTTTATACATATTTGCTTAGAAAAAAAGACCTGACAATTGAAATATTTAAAAAGAATAAAACTGAAAATCAACTCCGTGCTAATTTCTTAATATTTTCACATTATCACCTAACAATCTCTACCAACTCTCAGAATTTTTACCGATTTCTTTAATGCAGTTGCGTGACGAGGCATTCAGCCCTTCCCCGGATAACCTACAAGTATTATGTTGAAGAAGATGTTGGCATAAGATGCATATTGTCAAATGTTTTGAATCTTGAAGAACAATTCTCTCCTCAGCATTGCTACCCAACAAATTGTTTCGTCACTGAATTTCGTTGAAGATATGAATAATAAAGCAAACATTGGAGACTTGGGCAAAGTCGTCGTCGGATTCGAATAGAGTAAGCATAACTGTAGACTATTTCAATGAATTCAGACTATAAATAGCCTTGCATCCATGCAAGATATCTCACCCCACACCAGAGACAAAATCAGTGCAGGATCTAATGGAAGGACTCAAGTTCGTACTAGTTTTTTTCCTCTTGGCTGTGGCCTCTTCACTTACCTTTGCCTCTGACCCTAGTCCTCTTCAGGACTTCTGCGTAGCCATTAATGAAACCGATGGTGGTATGTGTTTTTGCAGTGTTTCGTTAGCATTATGATGAAAAAGACACCAGAATTATGTCAATATTCCTTCAGAAAATATCATGTGCACCCTGTATATATATTTTAATATCCCTACCTTTTCAGATGGTATCTTTTATAGTTCTTTGTCGATGATTTCTTAACATGTTATGAAATGTCTTTCTCATGCAGTGTTTGTGAATGGGAAATTCTGCAAGGACCCAAAGCTTGTCAGTGAAAAGGATTTCTTTTTCCCTGGACTCAACATTCCCCGAAACACCTCCAATCCAGTTGGTTCAACAGTCACTCCGGTCAACGTTGTTCAAATTCCAGGACTCAACACTCTTGGGATATCTCTGGTTCGCATTGATTATGCACCATACGGTGGCCTGAACCCACCCCACACTCACCCTCGTGCCACGGAAGTCCTGTTCGTCATGGAGGGAACTCTTTATGTTGGTTTTGTGACATCCAACCCGGAGAATCGCCTGATCACGAAAGTCTTAAACCCTGGAGATGTTTTTGTCTTCCCAGTTGGACTCATTCACTTCCAATTCAATGTGGGAGAAGCCAACGCAGTTGCGTTTGCCGGTTTAAGCAGTCAAAATCCTGGAGTAATTACCATTGGAAACGCAGTCTTTGGATCAGAACCGCCAATCAATCCTGATGTTCTCACCAAGGCCTTCCAACTGGACAAGAGTGTTGTCAACTTTCTTCAGAAGCAATTCTGGTGGGACAACAATTAGAAACAAACGCAAAAGGAGCGGCCTCCCACAGGTGTTTGCTACTCTCCAATAATATAAGTCTTGTGCAATAAAGAGGTTGATGGCCCTATATCTCTCAAATAATAATAATCTGTTTGCTCTTGTCCAACAGTATAGTTTTTTTTTATTTTATTGTATACTTTGTTACATGCTCTTCAGATTTGAAAATTTTAAGTCAAATAAATAATTGGAAGATGTGGAAAACGGAGTCTTTAGGATTTTGGAATTAATTTAAGACTCCCAATCCAAAACTGTCGCTGAAATTAATTTAAATGTTATCCATGAAGAGGCAAATAGTAATCACTTGGTCCGGCCGAACAAATTTTCTTTTCTTTAATCTCGTCTTTAGGATTTTGGACTTCAAAAAACCGTAACAAAAAACCTACGGACAAAAGAGTCTCCTTTGATTTTGAATATTTGCCGAACTAAGTTCATGTTAGACAGTGGTACCAAGTGCGGATAGAAAGCCAGGTAAAAGAAAAATTAGATGAAAAAGAGAAATCATGGACCGTTGACTTTTCCATGATCGATAAATCTTTCCTTTGCCATGAGAAAACATATTTGTCAGACACTGGATGAATTTGTAATTAAGAAATATTTTATCATTGATTTCACTGATAACATGACTGTTGACTCAACATCTAGTTCTAGCAATATACAAGAAGTTATTGATGATAATAATAATTATTATAGGAGTAGGGTGATGAATCCATGGAAATGAATCATGGTTATCCAGGTGAAGTTTTATGTGTAGAAGAAGAACCAAATGTAGAGTCAACTATCATTGTTGAACTTTTGAAAGATACCGATGAAAGATTATGGGATAAGTGCATAAATCATGATAAATCAATAACCATTGTATAAGTAGAATAGTAGATACAAAAAGTTTTCTTTCATTTCTTGTATAATTTCCCTACTGTAAACCCTAAAATAAATGATCAAAATACAGATTGAAAGTGTTACAGTTTTCAATTTAACCCTCTTACCAAAGAATTGTTCTTTCCCTTTAGTTTTGTTTTTTATTTTAATTTTCACCATTATTATTTTAGTTGCAATTTTTTTTACATCCTTTCACATTATTAATTGTTTTTTTTCATTTCATATTTTGTCATTTGGTTTGGTAATGATTGAACTTCTTTATTTTTTCTTATATGGTCATTCCATTCTAATCACATATTTGAGAGTTATCTATCACAGTTTCTAAAACATGATTTGGGGTCAAACTGCAATAGGTTCTGAATCATGAGTTAGGTGGGTTGACCTAGACCAACCAATTTTATTATTTTATAAAAATATAAAAATGACATCATTTCAATTTCTTTTTATTAAAGAAGATCAACAAGTTTTGAATAAGTTATTCCAGGGCTAAATGAGTTGGGGGTCTACCTGATGTTTAGTCGAGATCATACAAGGTCAATTGTAACATCCCTCTTATCTAGGAGAAAAGAAAAAAACAAAAAAAAAACAAATGCAAAATGGATAATATTTATTTTTAATTGATAAGATTCCACTGAAATTTCAGCTAAATCTCCCTTATATTTGCAGATCCTAAGTTATCGACATATAACTTAACTTTCAAAGAAAAATCTGATAACTCTTAATTGAACTTCGACCCAAACATCCTAGGTCTACATATCCATAAATATAATTCCCATCACATCCATAATAAATGAAATAAATAAAATATACATTTAAAATCAATTGTCAATTAGCACATTAAATAGGATATCATGAATTCAAGAATTAAATTTTTACATACCAATCCTTTTTAAAGAGTGACATTCATACATGTTAAGTTTATCAACACTTAAATGACACAAAATTCTCAAAATAGATCTCCTAGAGCTAGGTACAAAAACATACAAACAACAAATTCTACTCCTTAAGTGCATATGTTGGACCTGAAAGAAAATATAAAATAATTCCATATAAAAATCAAATAATTATAATAGTAAAGTTATTTAACCAACTACACACCATCATACGTAAACATAACCATAAGTATAGCTATTTGAGTAACAAATTTTACTTTCCTCGTACAATATTCTTTATATCTTTATCACTCTATTTGAAACGTCATTGCAAAACCCTCTTTTCAGGTCCCTAACATACCTCCTTATGTGTATGTATGGAAGTGAGAAAATTCTTTTTCTAAAATCTTAACATATACTAATGTATGATTGACAATGCACCACAATCCTATTATCCAAGATTCTAACATACTCTCAACGAATGTTAGCCTGTGCATAATGATCCTCATTCCAGATCCTAACACACATTGGATATATGTCAATCTCTTGTAATGATCCTCTTATCCGGAATTCTAACATACACTAAATATTTGCTAGTCACTATCATATTTCATTCATCCAGTAACGATTATAATGGTGATCCTGCCATAACCTTGCAGATTTTCAAAACAAACTGACTTCCTTAACACATACAATTTAAACATTTTTTTATTGAAAAATCACATCGTTTTGAACTTCCATTGAAGATGATAAGCATAATTCACCTATTAAATAATAAAAATTAAATCAAAAGAAGAAGACATAGATCACCTACTTGTTGCGGATGCTCTACTCGTGGGTCTCAATTTTTGTTGAACCACACTTATGATCCGTCCTGCAATTATAAGCAACTCTCATGATTTCTTTTCTAATACTAATTATTAAAATGATCCCTTTTAACTCAATTATTCTTTTCTTTTTATTTTATAACAATTTATGTATCCTTTATCCAATTCAAAATATTATTATAAACGCCCAATACGATCATTACTTGTTTTTTTTTTCTTTAACACATCTAATTTATTAGTCTCGCGACACTCTCTCTCTATTTGTTTTTTCTTTTCCTCAAATTTTTTTCCAATACCAAAATAAACCTCCAAACTATTTGTAGATAAAATCATCTTGGTAGCTTGACATCGCATATCAAAGATGAGGAAGAAAGTTGTTTATATAAATGATAGACTTCAAATAAAATTTATCAATGAGGTTGTAACTATATTATCACTCTAGTCCTCTTCCCGAAGAGATCTCAGGTCCGAACTCTCGTTATAGGCTTCCTTCTGAAGGCGTACTATACAAAACCGAAGAGAAGTCTCATCCCTCTCTTTCCTTTTTACGTTCCCACGTCTCTGTGCTGGAACGACACGGGGAAGATCAGCCTGTTATTTATTCTTAAAGTAACTTTTATCCATTTAGCGACAACTCTTCCACTCGGCACCATCAACTCACTTAGACTGACTTTCATATTAATTTCACTGAGATTTGTTCGATTAATTATATCACGCAAAACGGATTGACAGAATCATAACATTGAGAAACTTTCTTTGAATATGTTCTCATTATCAACTAACACTCTTTACCAACTCAGATAATTTTACCGATTTCTTTAATGCAGTGGTGTGACGAGGCATTCAGCCCTTCCCTGGTTAACTTACAAGTATCATGTTGAAGAAGATGTTGGCATAGGATGGATATTGTCAAATGTTTTGAATCTCGGAGAACAATTCTCTCCGCATCACTGCTACCCAACAACTTGTTTCGTCACTTGCTTTCGTTGCAGATATGAATAATAACGCAAACATTGGAGACTTGGGCAAAGTCGTCGTCGGCTTCAAATAGATTAAACATAACTCTAGACTATTTCAATGAATTAAGACTATAAATAGCCTTGCATCCATGCAAGATATCTCACCCCACACCAGAGACAAAATCAGTGCAGGATCTAATGGAAGGACTCAAGTTCGTACTAGTTTTTGTCCTCTTGGCTGTGGCCTCTTCACTTACCTTTGCCTCTGACCCTAGTCCTCTTCAGGACTTCTGCGTAGCCATTAATGAAACCGATGGTGGTATGTATTTTTGCAGTGTTTCGTTAGCAGTATGATGAAAAAGACACCAGAATTATGTCAATATTCCTTCAGAAAATATCATGTGCACCCTGTATATATATTTTAATATCCCTACGTTTTCAGGTGGTATCTTAGTTCTCTATCGATGATTTCTTAACATGTTATGAAATGTCTTTCTCATGCAGTGTTTGTGAATGGGAAATTCTGCAAGGACCCAAAGCTTGTCAGTGAAAAGGATTTCTTTTTCCCTGGACTCAACATTCCGCGAAACACCTCCAATCCAGTTGGTTCAACAGTCACTCCGGTCAACGTTGTTCAAATTCCAGGACTCAACACTCTTGGCATATCTCTGGTTCGCATTGATTATGCACCATACGGTGGCCTGAACCCACCCCACACTCACCCTCGTGCCACGGAAGTCCTGGTCGTCATGGAGGGAACTCTTTATGTTGGTTTTGTGACATCCAACCCGGAGAATCGCCTGATCACGAAAGTCTTAAACCCTGGAGATGTTTTTGTCTTCCCAGTCGGACTCATTCACTTCCAATTCAACGTGGGAGAAGCCAACGCAGTTGCGTTTGCCGGTTTAAGCAGTCAAAATCCTGGTGTAATTACCATTGGAAACTCCGTCTTTGGATCCGAACCGCCAATCAATCCTGATGTTCTCACCAAGGCCTTCCAACTGGACAAGAGTGTTGTCAACTTTCTTCAGAAGCAATTCTGGTGGGACAACAACTAGAAACCAACGTAAAAGCAGCGGCCTCCCACATGTGTTTGCTACTCTCCAATAATATAAACTCTTGTGCAATAAAGAGGTTGATGGATCTATATCTCTCCAGTAATAATAATCTGTTTGCTCTTGTCCAATAATGTAGTTTTTGTTTTATTGTATACTTTGTTACATGCTCTTCAGATTTGAAATATTTAAGTCAATTAAATAATTGGAAGATGTGGAAAACGGAGGCTGTTCAACTGTTGCTGAAAGTAATTGATATGTTATCCTTGGTCGGGCCAAACAAATTTCCTTTTTTTTTAATCTCGTCTTAGAATTTTGGACAGCAAAAAATCCTACGGACAAAAGGGTCTCCTTTGTTTTTCAGTGTTTGCCAAATTAAGCTATTGATTTTTTTATCAACGTGAGTATTGGGTAAGTTCATGCTTGCTAATTCAATAAATTTGAAATTAATAATTATGTAAATTTTTAGTAGTTATCATATTAGTAATTCAAGACTCGAATTTAAAATTATAAGAAAAGTAAACCCCTGAGTCCTAAACTCTTATTACAACTCATCTATTAGATAATTTAAGCTCTGATTGACATTGAATTTCAAAAATATTTTTAAAAAAAATTGGCAAATTTCCTTTTATTTTAATCCGTCTTTAGGTTTTTGGACATCAAAAAAACCTAGAGACAAAAGGGTCTTCTTTTCTTTTCAATGTTTGCCAAACTAAGTTAATGTTTTTTTATTAACGTTGTTATTCAGGTCAATTTATGTGTAATTTAATTAATTTAACGGTCCTAAAATTAATAATTATATAATTTTTTAGTGGTTATCATAATAGCACAGGTAAAACAAGTCTCGTAGTTCAAATATCTGTTCGCTACTCTTCAATGATGTTATAACATATATAACTCTTGTGCAATAAAGAGGTTGATGAACCTAGATCTCCACGTACGTTTGTTTTCGGGATATTATAAAGAAACAATAACGTTATTTTATAATAGTAAATAAATACTTTGTTACATACTCTTTAGATTTAAAATATTTAAGTCAAATAAATACTTGGAAGATGTGGAAAACGGAGTCTTGTTGGATACTAGGGCTAAGAGCAGTTCATGTCAGATCGTGGTAAATATAATTGTCAGAAACTGAAGGAGATTGTAATTAAGAAATATTTTATCAATGATTTCACTGATAACATGACTTGTTGACTCAACATGTAGTTCTAGTAATATACATAAAGTTGTTGATTATAATAATTGTTATAGGAATAGGGTGATGAATGCAATAAAAATAAATCATGGTTATTTATGTGAAGTTTTATGTGTCGAAAAAGAACCAAATGTAAAGTCAACTATAATTTTTGATCTTTTGAAAGATACCATTGAATCATTACGGGATGAGTGCCTAAATCATGATAAATCATAATAAATCATTTGGCATTATATGAATGTTTATAATCAAGTCAGATCATAAGTTATTATTTGAATTGAATAAATAATAGATAATTAGTTGAATACAAATTATTTATTGTTAATTTGATTTATTTAGTTCATATTTTGATGTAACATTTAGTTTTTATATATATATATATATATATATATATATATATAAATGATAATTGGCAAATGGATTGTGAATTAGCTTTTAATTACCAAAGTTGAAATTTTAATTAATGGTTATATTATTAATAAATATTCATTTATGGAGATTTCATAATTTATGGATAATCGTTCTTGGATGTATAAAAAATCATCTGAAGGTTTATATAGAGAAAGATTATTGTAAAAGTTGTGAGGGTTTTATCCATTTTATGCATTCATATCCAAAGAATATTAATGAAGGGGAATCAGATGTCCATGTTTTAAGTGTAAAATAAAACTTTCCACCTATTAGATGTTGTGATGATGTATCTTCTAAAAAACTATTCATAGAGAAACATTTGTGTTAATTTGCACATGAAGAACCTTGTATTTCTTACAAGATAATGTTACAAAATATTATTGACTCAAAATCTAGTTTTAGCAAATACATGGAGTTGTTGATGATAATAATAATTGTTATAGGAGTATGGTGATAGATGTAATGATGATGAATCATGGTTATTCAAGTGAAGGTTTATGTGTAGATGAAAAACCAAATGTAGAGTCAACTCTATTTTTTGAACTTTTGGAAGATACCGATGTACCATTGCATAAATCATAATAAATCATCAGACATTGCATGAGTATTTATCATCTAGTCAAATTATAAAATAAGTGAGGTTGGTTATAATAGCATCATTGAAAGGAAAAGATAATTTTTACCTTACGAGAATAGGGTAAAAGTAAACTTTTACATTGTAAAATCCATTGTAAAACCCTATGGCCTAGGATAATGTTTTTTAAATGTTCATGAATTGTCGCCAATTGTATTATGGTGAAGAAACTAAATTAACCTAAGTGCAAAATCTATGGGCATACAGGTATAGCCCGAGTTGACTCGCTTCTTATTACATCGGTTACAAATTTATAACACAATCTTGAGTTTACTCGATCTGAGTTTCTTTTATATATTTTTATCCAATTACATACCTCTAGAATTTTTTTTTTCTCAAGTTATCAAGGTCATTGATTTTTAAATTTTATCCACTTACCATCATTGCCATTTTTTTTCCATTTTATTAAAATAAAATCGACTTATTCAAGCCAATTAAAGCTATAATTTGATTTTCTTTCTTTTGATTTTTTGTTCTTGTATTAATTGTTTTTTGTTCAATTTAAACCTCTTATCAAAGAATTGTTCTTGTCCTCTAATTTTTTTTATTTTAATTTTCACCACTATTATTTTAGCTGCTATGTTTTTTTAGATCCTTTCATGTAATTGAATTATTTTTTTGATTTCATATTTTTGTCATTTGGTTTGGTAATGATTGAACTTTTTTATTTTTTCATGCATGGTGCTTCTGTTCTAATCACATATTTAAAAGTTATTTGTCACATAGTTTATAAGACTTGATTTTGGGGTCAAACTGCAATAGATTCTGAATCATGAGTTAGGTTGGTTGACCTTGATTAACCTGAGTTAGGTGGGTTGACCTAGACCAGCCCATTTCTTTATTTTTTAAAAATATATTAATGACATATTAAAATAGGTCAATGAGTTTTGAATAAGTTTTTTCAAGGCTAATTGTGTCGGGGGTCTACATGGTGTTTTGTTGTGATCACACTCTGTCAGTTGTAACACCCCCTTTCTATAGGAGCAAAGAAAAAACATCGAATAAACAAATGTAAATGTATAGGATATATTTTTAATTGATAAGATTCCACCAAAATTTCGGTTGAATCTCCCTTATATTAATAGATTCCAAGTTATCGGCATATAATTTAACCTTCAAAGAAAAGTCCGATAACTCTTAATTCAACTTTGACCCAAACATCCTGGGTCTACATTTCCATAAATATCATTACCATCACATCCATAATAAATAAAATAAATAAAATATACATTTAACATCAATTATCATTTAGCACATTAAATAGGATATCACTAATTCAAGAATTAAATTCTTTCATTGCAATCCTTTTTGAAGAGTGAAATTCATACATGCTAAGTTTATCAACACTTAAATGACAAAAAATACTCAAAATGGACCTCCTAGAGCTAAATACAAAAACATACAAACAACAAATTCTACTCCTGACATGCAGATGTTGGACCTGAAAGAAAATATAAAATAATTCCATATAAAAATCAAATAATTGTCATACTAAAGCTATTTAACCAACTACACACCATCATATTTAAACATAACCATAAGTATAGCTATTTGAGTCATAAATTTAACTTTCCACCTACAATATTGTTTGTATCTTCATCACCAACGTTGTTAAAATTGCTTTGACACAACACATAAATATAATATAAACTCGAATTGTAAAATCACATAGTAAAATCATAAGGAAAATATTTCTGTAGAAAAATCATAAAATTATAAGTAAAATATTCTAGTAGAAAAGTCGTAAAACTATAAGTAAAATATTTAAAAATACAATACAATACAATTATGTCCATAAAATTTTATTAGTTAAGATTCATATACAATTATGTCAAATGCAGAACAGAACAAAGCTTGTGAAGCTCATCAAAAGCAAAGGAACTCTAAGCAATTAGCGCATCCAACATTGCAATGGAGACCAGACAAAAACCACATTATAACTTAAATTTTAATAAAAGGACAATGCTTTGCATGATCATAACAATCAATCCCACTTAAAGAAAAAAGAAAATGCAACAGGAAGGAGGCCAGACAAAAACCACATTGCAATGAAAATTGGAACATCATTACTACATTGTAAATTAATTTTAGGGGAATGCCATCATTTGCAAACTTCCCAGTGAAGACACTATATTACAAATCCATTTTACATTAATCAAAAAAGCAAATGATCATCACATGCTAACATGAAGCACCCATACAATATGGCTAAACTGCATAGAATTACAGACCAAGATAAAGTACACCAAATTGCAAAAAAAGATCACCTACTTGTTGTTGATGCTCTACTTGTGATCCTCAATTGTTATTGAATCACACTTGTGATCTCTCCTACAATTACAAGCAATTCTCATGAATTATTCTCTTTCAAGGATACTATATATAATAACCACACTGTAGACTATCAAAATGAGCCCTTTTAACTCAATTATTCCTTCTTTTTTATTCTGTAACAACATTTGTATCCTTTATCCAATTCAAAACATTATTGTAAACACCCAATACGATCATAATTTGTTTCTTTTCCTTTAACGCACCTAATTTAGTTTGCGACGTCCCCTCTTTGTTTTGTTTTCTTTTCCTCAAATCTGTCATGAGAGGTTAAAATCATATTTTCCCATAAAAATCTTTTAACATACCAAAATAAGCCTCCAAACTATTACTAGATGATAATGTATGAAATAGAAATGGATGCACACAATGAGTATGCATACATTTCAATACATACATACATACATACATACATACATGGCATAACAGTGGGTATAAATAGCTGAAAACAGAACATGTATTGCGTGTGAAATAACAGAATAACAGAAGGCACAAATTCAATCCAAAGTTATCTTCTTCTCTCTCAAAACAAAATTCTCTCTTCTCTCTCTATAATTTATGTATTTCTACATAGTATCAGAACTTGAAATGCTCATGCAAACACTTTGAATAAAAAATTTCACAAATCTCTACTGCAAAGTTCATACAAATTGTTGCAAAATTTCTACAGATTGCTACTGCAAATTTCATAGTTTCTTGGAAAAACTACTGAATAATCACTCAATTGTCTAAAAAGCGTGTGATACAACGCCTCTGTGAATTTCTGAACATCCACAAACAATGGTTACTGCATCGCAACTTCAAATCCTTCAATCTCCAATCGCAGGTCTGATTTCAACAATATCCACATCTGTGAATGTGAAATTGGACAATTCAAATTATCTAAATTGGCATTTCCAGATGCAGTTGTTATTAGAGAGTAATGGAATAATTGGTTTTGTTGATGGTTCTCATCCTTGCCGTATGTTTGATTTAGTAAATGAGTGTAACACGAACATTTCTAATTCATCTTCTGCTGTGGAGTGTGAGAATGTGATGATATGGAAGATGCATGATGGAGTAGTCATGCAACTCATCACTGCTACATTATCACCTATAGCTATGTCCTGTGCCATCGGTAGCAGCAGCTCAAGAGATCTTTGGAATAGATTGAAGGAACAATTTTCCACTGTCTCCAAAACTAGCATCTTTCAGTTGAAGTCTAATCTACAAAACATAAAGAAAGGAGCTGATTCAGTAAGCCAGTATCTTCTCAAGATCAAAGAAACAAGAGATTACTTAAGTGCTGTTGGAGTCTATTTTGCATATGAAGACATTGTGATCTTGGCATTGAATGGACTACCTCCTGAGTACAACACTTTCAGATGTGTGGTAAGGGGAAGAGAAAGTGTCATTACATTGAAGGAATTTTGATCATAATTATTGGCTTAAGAAAGAATTGTGGACAATTTGATTCCTGACACCCCTATATACCTCAGTGCTATGCATACTGTCTCCAAATCAACGGTGTCTGCACCACTAGTGCATGTCCAACAGGTTCGTGGCATGCATGGTTATAATTCATATGGAAATGGTGGCTATAAACCATTTCACAGAAGCAGGGGAAAGGGAAGATTTAACTCACAGCAGAGGTTTCATCAGAAAAATCATGTTCATGCTAGAATGCATGATTTGTCAGTCATGAATTCTGGTGGTATTGGTGCGTATCAGCCTTCTCATTCGATGTCCAGTACTTCAATATGTCAGCTGTGTAATGTAGAAGGCCTTGTCTACTGCCTCTGCAGAGCTGGATTGGATCAAGCAATTGCTACAATTTCTACGAATTCCTCTGCCTCAAACCCCTGTGGTCTTCTGTGATAATATGTCTGCAATTGCTTTGTCTTTTAACCCTGTGCAGCATCAACGCACCAAGCACATTGAAATTGATGTGCATTTCGTTCGTGAGAGGGTGGCCACCAACCAACTGGAGGTTCAATTTGTTTCTTCACAGGAGCAATTTGCTGACATTCTTACGAAAGGCCTTAGCTCTCCCTTATTTCTTAGTTACTGTCGCAATCTCAGGCTAGGATCATGTAAGCCTGGGATTGAGGGGGGATGATAATGTATGAATCAGAAATGGATGCACACAATGAGTATGCATACATTTCAATACATACATACATACATACATGGCATAGCAGTGGGTATAAATAGCTGAAAACAGAACATGTATTGCGTGTGAAATAACAGAATAACAAAAGGCACAAATTCAATCCAAAGTTATCTTCTTCTCTCTCAAAACATAATTCTCTCTTCTCTCTCTATAATTTCTGCATTTCTACACTAGACAAAATCATCTTGGAAGCTTGACATCTCAAATCAAACATAAGGAAGAAAACTGTTTATATAAATGATAGACATCAAATAAAATATATCAATAAGGTTGTAACTATATTATCACTCTTGTCCTCTTCCCGAAGAGATCTCAGGTTTGAACTCTCGTTATAGGCCTCCCTCCGAAGGTGTACCATACAAAAACCGAGAGAAACCTCATCCCTCTCTTTCCTTTTTACGTTCCCACGTCTCTGTGCTGGAACGACTCGGGGAAGATCAGCCTGTTATTTATTCTTAAACTAACTCTTATCCATTTAGCTAAAACTCTTCCACTCGGCACCCTCAACTCCCTTAGGCCGACTTTCGTTTACCAAAAAAAAAAAAACAGTCAGAGAGTGGAGCTAGTTCCGTCCGCGTTCTCTTGAAATTAATGCTATCTGCAGCTCAATCTTAGTGCTTGTTTGGCTGATATGTAGTTTGTGCACGTTTTGAGCTAAGCAAATCATGTGGCTGATTATACAACGAGCAAAGCTATCTCATGGAGTCATTTAGCATCATAGATTTGATTGCTTGGCCGTAGTTCTTTTTTTCAGTATTTTATATGTCACGATAGCATGCGCTCATTATGGCCCTCAAAGTTTAACTTTGTTTACTTCCTTCTGTAAATTGTATGAACAAGAAATAAATTGAGGGTAAATCAAAGTCAGCCCAGAAAAGAGGAGATCATTTAAGAAAAATGGAGTGCACGTAGATCAATGTTTAATGTCAATACTTGTAAACTGTAAGAAAATAAATTTCTAACTTCGTTGTCCGCGCAACTTAATTAGAATACATCCATAGTGATGAAGACTGTTTGTTGGGAATAGTATTCTATATGAACTTAATAATATTGGTGAAAATTATTCAATTTCGGTCAAATGAAAAAATAAATGGAGCAGTTTAAAGCTTCGAGACTGGGGAATATAACCACATATTTATAAGGAACATGTCTTAGTCAATATTGGATATTACCATCCCAATGGTATAAGAATTCTTTTCATCGGCAAAACAATCTTAGGTTTATAAGAAGTTAAGATTCATTACAAACTTTTTGCTGTATTAATTTCACTGACATTTGTTTGATTAATTACATCAGGCAAAACGGATTGACAAAATCATAAGATCGAGAAACTGTATTTGAATTAACTACACAGCATTTGAAATAATGTTTTCTCATTATCACCTAACAATCTTCACCAACTCTCATAATTTTTAATGCAGCTGTGAGACGAGGCATTCAGCCCTTCCCTGGTTAACTTACAAGTATTATGTTGAAGAAGATATTGGCATAGGATGGATAGTGTCAAATGTTTTGAATAAGATAATGGCATATTCTCTTCGCATCACTGCTAGCCAACAAATTGTTTCGTCACTGGCTTTCGTTGCAGATATGAATAATAAGGCAAACATAGGAGACTCGGGCAAAGTCGTCGTCGGCTTCGAATAGAGTAAGCATAACTGTAGACTATTTCAATGAATTCAGACTATAAATAGCCTTGCATCCATGCAAGATATCTCACCCCACACCAGGGACAAAATCAGTGCAGGATCTAATGGAAGGACTCAAGTTCGTACTAGTTTTTGTCCTCTTGGCTTTGGCCTCTTCACTTACCTTTGCCTCTGACCCTAGTCCTCTTCAGGACTTCTGCGTAGCCATTAATGAAACCGATGGTGGTATGTATTTTTGCAGTGTTTCGTTAGCAGTATGATGAAAAAGACACCAGAATTATGTCAATATTCCTTCAGAAAATATCATGTGCACCCTGTATATATATTTTAATATGCCTACGTTTTCAGGTGGTATCTTAGTTCTCTATCGATGATTTCTTAACATGTTATGAAATGTCTTTCTCAGTGTTTGTGAATGGGAAATTCTGCAAGGACCCAAAGCTTGTCAGTGAAAAGGATTTCTTTTTCCCTGGACTCAACATTCCGCGAAACACTTCCAATCCAGTTGGTTCAACAGTCACTCCGGCCAACGTTGCTCAAATTCCAGGACTCAACACTCTTGGCATATCTCTGGTTCGCATTGATTATGCACCATACGGTGGCCTGAACCCACCCCACACCCACCCTCGTGCCACGGAAGTCCTGCTCGTCATGGAGGGAACTCTTTATGTTGGTTTTGTGACATCCAACCCGGAGAATCGCCTGATCACGAAAGTCTTAAACCCTGGAGATGTTTTTGTCTTCCCAGTCGGACTCATTCACTTCCAATTCAATGTGGGAGAAGCCAACGCAGTTGCGTTTGCCGGTTTAAGCAGTCAAAATCCTGGAGTAATTATCATTGGCAACGCAGTCTTTGGATCAGAACCGCCAATCAATCCTGATGTTCTCACCAAGGCCTTCCAACTGGACAAGAGTGTTGTCAACTTTCTTCAGAAGCAATTCTGGTGGGACAACAATTAGAAACAAACGCAAAATTAAGGAGCACCCTCCCACATATCTGTTTGCTACTCTCCAATAATATAGCTCTTGTGCAATAAAGAGGTTGATGGACCTATATCTCTGCAATAATAATAATCTGTTTGCTCTTGTCCAATAATGTAGTTTTTTTTTTTTTATTGTATACTTTGTTACATGCTCTTCAGATCTGAAATATTTAACTCAATTAAATAATTGGAAGATGTGGAAAACGGAGGCTGTTCAACTGTTGCTGAAAGTAATTGAAATGTTATCCTTGGTCGGGCCAAACAAATTTCCTTTTTTTAATCTCGTCTTAGAATTTTGGACAGCAAAAAATCCTACGGACAAAAGGGTATCCTTTGCTTTTCAGTGTTTGCCAAATTAAGCTATTGTTTTTTTTATCAACGTCAGTATTGGATAAGTTCGTGATTATTTTAATCAATTTAAAAGTTTAAGGGTATCCTTTAGTGTCATCAAATTTTGTTTGCGAATCATACTAATAATCTTCAACAAAGCTAAAATTCATATTTTTATCTAAGCTCATACTCTATTCTTAATTTCTAAACAATAACATAAATGTTTTTAATTATTTATTGATGAGATATATCAGTTGCTGACATATGATGCCTTAAAAAATAAAGCTTTAAGATAAAAACAGTTTTCTGGTGCCACATAATATTTAAGAAATCTTATATTTATAATAAAATATCTTAAATATCTTATCTCATATGTCACCTTTTATTGTCAAGAAATATATGAAGACACATTTATTTCCCATGTTATTTATTTTAATTTTATTTCATCTTTATACATAAAAATAAAATAAAAATGAGAATTATTTATTTCGTTTCTACAGACTTGATCAAAACACTAGAAATTTTATTTATTGTACCAAAACACTTGATATTTTATTTATGGTTGAAAACGAGTGCCTTGAGGTGTCAAGGATGATACAGGCACTAAACCAAGTAACAGCTTCACTTATTTCAGAAATGAAGGTATTTCGCAAACAGGAAATTAAAAAATAAACAACCAAATAATTGATGATTATCTCTTGGTCTTCAAATATAGGACATAAATTATCCAGGCACCAAACCAAAATAGAAACCATCCATCATGTATGAGCGCGTCATTCTATTATACAACCTGACCAACTAGCAGCTTGCGGATCTGCAATAAGAACCCAAGATAGCATTAGGGTAACAAGTTCAACAATACTTAGCATTGCTGCAATGCCATGCATGTTATTCAAATGAGTAGAGGTATACACCATAAGCAATCACAAAGCTTTCCTGAGATGTCAAGTTACAATGATGCAGGCCATACGATTTGGTCTTTCCAAGGTAGCACTAACATTTTCAGCAATTTGCAGTCAAAAATAGGTCATATAATGGTAAAAATACTAATATAACTTCTCACATAACTTTGTTTGCAATAGAATGTAAAGAAACAAGAATGAGGAAGGTTTTGTTAAAGAATATCTAATTCTTAAAAGAGATACCAGCATAGAACTGATAAAGAAAATTGAGAAAAATAGGAAAATTATTAGTCAGACTAGTGAACCACTTGGACCCATAAATTATACTAACTAATTACGTCTTTAAAGGGACTTCCACTGCACAGAACTCATACTAGAGGATTAGAAAAGTTTAAAGTCAAATAGCATAAGCACATGCTGCAAGTTTCATCTAAGAAAACATTTCTGCATTCTCAGATAACCTCCTAGTATTTCAGATCCAAAAGAAAGAATCACTCGATCAAACTGTCATTAACCTCTTTGCAGGACTATCGATTGATGGCCAGAAAAGAAGAGAGAAAAGCCCCCATCCTCTTTACATTATCCCACGTGTTTTAGCAAAAAACAAAATTTATACAAGTTGGGTGCAGTGACTAAAACGACTATTTGAAGTGTGGCTATAGATTTCAACGTGCTAAAACAATAACAAGAAGAAATGCTCAATTAGAATGAGTTAGCACAAATCTAGGAACTAACATGATTATTCTTACTCTTAAGGATTAGTGAATGTAGTAGTGATTTAGAAGATGTAGTAGAACCACCAACAAGATCACCCAACAGACAAACACAGTCAATTTTGGAGAAAAATCATACTTTTTCATTCAATAATAATACCTTAAAGTTGATGTGATAAAATAAGAATTCCTAATGAAAGTAGGAAACACAAGGAAACTAAAATTTTAAAATTAAACCATATGTTCCTTTCTAAAATAAGCAGTCCCAAAAAATCTATAACGTTGTTCTGCTTCATGGAGGCTACTTCACAACCATATTTTCAAAATAATAATTGGGTACTTCACAATTATTCATGATTGTTCCTTTTCTAGGAACAAGCTCAATTCTCTCTCTTTCATTCTTATTGATATGAGTGTACTATTAACGAATTAGAGTGGATGGAGAGGTCAAGAATAAAAAATAGCAACATCAATAACTAAAATTTATTGAACATACCTCAGGAAGTTTTTTACGGAATACAACGTCCAACCGTGCATCAAGGGAATTTTCAAACACAATCTTCCCATCTCGAGATGCCAACACCACACCTCCAGAGCTTCACAACAAAATATAACAAAGTCAACTTTGATTTTCTATCTTCAATATCTTAGATAGCAATGAATGACTTTTTATGATAAGCCAATTGAAACCTTACACTCATTGGTTACATATTATGCAATTTGGAAACCCTCAGTTATATGAGATACAATTAGCAATGTGAAATATCCAACTAGAAGATTTTGGAAATCAACAGCAGCTATAAATTTACTACAGCTGCCACAATTAAGGACAATGACACTCAATAAGACCCACAGAAGCCCCACACAAACAGCTACTGATGAATGAAGAAGTAAATGTACTCAGATTAGTTTTTTGGATTTTCATGAACAATTTACCAGAAAGAACCGTGAGCATTATGATGGTGAGGTGCAGGTGGAAGATAGACATCTTGATCTACAATGATTTCTGGGGGATAAACATTTGCTTTCTTAGCATATTCTTCCTTTGCTGAATGCAGGACAGACTCCACCAAATGATAGTCATCTTTCCGGCAACGTAGCAAGACAGACGGCTCCTTCAATCTGAGTAAACTCTGAAAAAAGAATATCCAGATTATGAGCTAAATACTTCATTCATGTATGTAACACCATATTCCTGTTAAATAAGAAATCATATTGTTCATTTCTGAGCATTCCCTGGTAATACAACTTTTCATTTCTTCATCATATTTACAAAAAAACAATAATCCTTATCTGCACGTTAAAAAGTTTCATCACACGATTCCCTCAAAGCTCAAGCCATCATCAGAGTGTTAGTAAAATTCACTTCATATTATCAAAAAACAAAAAAAAAAAAAAAAACAAAAATGCTCAGTAGGGAACATCAACTGCATGCATCTAACAAAAGAAATGTAGGCATCATGTGCATGTATCTAACAGCAGAAATGTAGCATCATGTGCGTGTATCTAACAGCAGAAATGTAGGCATCATGTGCATGTATCAAGAGTTTATACAGATACAGAGGAACACAAGTGAAAAAGCCCCATCAACCAAAGCGTCATAAACACAAGTCAAATTCCACAATTTTCTTCAATTGAAAGCAACTGAAAAGCAAATGGGCATGCTGGTTATTCACTAATGACCTGAACAATGAGATCTTTGAGAAGATGCTTGTACTGATGGTGATGTTGGCTGACATTCAGAAGATCCTTTCCTGCTACATCTTTCATGGAATTAACTACATCATCTTGAGCTTGAAGCAATTTGATCCGAGAAGCATTAAGCTGCATAGAATACTCACTGCCCATAAAAACCAACAAAACAAAACGTCACTTCATCACCACCACTCCCGATCAGAACTGAGTAATATAATCCCATTCTCTACCTACACAAATTATAGTGAAATTATTTCAAATCCAACCCTGGTCTCCTTCCAATAAAATCAAACTAGTAACCTATCCTATCCTACACATTTTCAAACCGAACCATGTTTTAATAATTTCCCTTCATATATAAATAAAAGAAGAATGTTCTTGAAACATCACAAAAAAATATGATAAAATCCATATCAACACTAACAAATTCCATGATTGGCACCGCTTCACTTAACTGTTCACAAGATAACAACTACAAGCAATCAAATTTAAAAGCATAACACAGCCCCACCAATCAATAAACAGCATTATTACCAAAAAGTTAACAAAAGAAAGGAGAGAATTACATCTTCTTACGAACTTGAACTTGCTTCTCTTTTCGCTCATACTCTTGCCTGATCTTCTTCTTCTCAGCCTCAACCAGTTGTAACTTCTCAATGTTGAATTCCTTGAAGAAAATATTTTCTCAATAAGATCAAAACTGAAAAACCCATTAAGCAATTCAGCAAAAAACAAGCAAAGTGGGAAGGATTACTTCTTCAGCAGAAACTAAAATCTCGTTGGCCTTTTCCTCCGCTTCTTGGTTGATGAATCGGACCATCTGCTGGATCTGCTTGGCGACATCTGCGTCGTTCATTTCGGTGGAAAAATCACACGAGAAGAGAAGATCCAAATGTTAGGGACAGATATGCGATCCAAAATTTCTACCAGATGAAGATGTAAGAGAGTGTGGGGAGTCTGTATGTCTCTCTCTATATATACAATGGAGGATACCTGGACCACGTAGGCTGTTCAGCAATCGATTATTCACGTATTCACGAAGTAGTCCCCTTGTATTTTTTTTTTATTTATATTTATTTATTATTGTTTATGATTAGAATTTTTTTCTCTCTATTGGGTGGATAAATTTAAAAATGTTTTTGTTGAAATATTATTTCAAGTTAAAATGATATTATTTTTAAAAAATAAAATAAAATAAAATTATTAGGCTTTGATAACTAATTAACATATTAGATCAATTAAATTTTATTAAGTCAACCTCATCTTATTTAATTTTAAACTAAATCATCAGCCCGGGTTACGGGTCGGGTTATTTTCTTTAACATAAAAAAATATTCAATCTCTACTAATGTATTAATCCCATAAAAGAAACATGATGAAAACACTTTAAATGCATTCCAAGAAAACATAATAATCCAACTATCTAAATGAGCCAACACTCTTGAGCATACCCTAGCCACAATTGCAACTACATTTATCAATTTTTTTTTATTACATGGTGTTTAACTATTGGTAGAACCTTTTTTATGTAATAAAAGTAATAGGTTAAAAAAATTTTAAGTCCTAAATCACTAGTTAACATAACATTTCAAATAATACAAAAAACAATACAAAAAATAAAAAAAACAAAAAAACAGAACCACGGCCGAACCCATTTGAGTTACCAAACAAGCCAATGTTAATGTAACCAAAGAAAACACCAAAAAAATAGAGAGTCGAACAAAAGAAATAGAAAACATCAACTTAAAAAAGAGGGAAAAAACAAACAAACAAACCTAGACGATATTTGTAAACCTAGTTTAATCTGAAAAACTTGCAACTTGTTAAATCATGGACCCATGATAAATCAAAAGCTTGAATATCATCCAATTTAATTATGAAGGATAGAATCCTTGAAAAAATTATTAATAAAAAAAACTTGTGAAAGAGAAGGAATAGAAAATAGAGAGACTAAAATCTAACAGAAAAAACCCTATGAAAATGAAATTTGAAATAAAGAATTATCCCAAACAAAATAAAATTGCAACTAAGACCCATAAGGGGTGAATTAAAAATTTGTTTTAATATGATTGATTAAAAATGGGTAGTGTGAAATAGAAAAAAATAATTAAATCCTAACATAGTAGTATCAAACCATAAAAAATTAAGAAAAAAAATACAAAAATTAAATTTAAACGTAGAAACAAAAGATAAAAATAATAAAATATCAATTTAGAAAAAAAAAAAAAAAAAAGGCATGCCTCAAAAACCTCTTAAATGTGATATAATCTCTAAAATTCACATCTCGCGAAGTTTTTTACTCAAATTCAGTCAATGAGCATAGCTCTCAATCAATTTAATTTTAAAGGATGAGATCATAAGAAAAATATTAATAAGAAAACTTGTTAAAGCAACAAAAAACATTAATAATAAAATTTGATGCAAAAACCCAATGATGATACAATTTCATGAACAAATAAAATAAAATAAAATCAATTAAAATAAGAAAGACCAAATTTTAAGGGTTAATAAAATATAAGGGTTGAAATTGAAAGTATTTTAAAATCCAAGTAAATCTGGATAAATATTCTAAACATTGTCAGATATTATTATATGAATATGAATCATATCAAGAAATTTAGTAAAAGCCAATAGTAAAATTCAAGTTTAAAAAACTTGTCAAAGAAAAAATAATAACAAAAAAAATCTCAAGTAAATCCAAAAGCTAACCCAAGTCAACAAATCAAACATGAGACATAGAACATTAAATTGGGATGACCCTGTGAATAGGAAAGCAAAGAAAATACCAAATAAAATCATAAAAATACTTCAAAATATATGGAAGTTGAGTCAGGCTAATCCTTCAAATCTATAACTTGGATCACAAGACCAAGGTGATCCCAATAAAAGCAAGTTTGAAAAACAAAGAAACAAGATTCTTAATCAAACAAATATTAAGGGATAAAATTGAGAAAATAAATCAATAAAAAAATGCTAAACAAAAAAAATAGCAATTTAAAGAATTATTTAATAAAAAATTAATTTAATTAATTGTTTAGGAAAAAATCAAATGAAATTAAATGTTCAGGGATAAAATTGAAAATGATTAAAAATAGAGATTAAAAGAATTATGCCCAAATTAGACATAAAAATTAAATACCAATAAATATATAAGGGTAGAATTGAAAAAATAATAATCAAGAAAATGATTCAAAACAAAACAAAACAAATAGTAATTAAAAGAATGAGGACCAAGTATGAAAACAAATTAAAAAAATCAAATGATAATTGATGAAATAAAATATAAATTCTAATTAGAAATAATCAATGTAAACAAAATAATTGCAAACAAGAGGAGTGGATCAAAAGAAAAAATAAATTAAAGGTTTAATATGATTTTTTGCATGGCTAACACCGTACATGCGCCATCTAGAGAGGAAGAGGATGACAAAACAAAGTCATGGTTATAACTGCTGTAGGCAACTGTAAGCGAGGCTAGCGTCAATAATTTTTATGTTTTTTTTTTGTACTAAGCAATAATAACAAACAAACCATGATAAAATTATAACCAAGCCCTTGACGCCAAGGCTAAAAAATTTGAATGGTAAGGGTAATATGGTAATTCTATCATAATTCTATCAAAAATGAAAAATACAAAAGGCTTTTATTAGAAGATAATATGTTATTTTATTCAAAAGTTATATTAATAATTTTATTGTACATTAAATAATAAAGTTACCAAAATAACCATGTAGAATCCCAAAAAAATATTGATGTTATAATAAAAGACCATCTTATGCCCAAAACAAAAACAAAAGATAGGATGACTAAGAAGCATTATAGTAATTATATTATTGTAATGAATAATAACCTATGTCTTGAAACATAATAATATTGTTAAAGGAATTAGTTTTTTGGATGATAAAGTAGTGAGTGTATCATTAAAATAAGGAAAGGTACAGGGTTCAAGTCTTATAACATATTAATTTGATATATGATATGTCGAGAATGTCTACTAGATAGTTTAGCGAGGTTCAAGTAAAAGTATTTGATATTTGATATCACTTGGGCATGAAACTTATCGAGTAAGATATATATATATATATATATATATATAATGTAAGTTTATCATTTTGTAAATACTAGCTTATAGTTAATAATATACTTATTCATTTAATAAAAAAAAATATTCTAATTGACTAAAATTAGAGGATTAGTTCCATAACATTCTTTATAGTTGTTGGAAAAAATAAAAGAACTCTCACAAGTAGACACGTGTTTAAACGACGTGAATAAATATCTGATAGTATATTTAAATTAATTCAAAAGAATTTTTTTTTATTTTATATATTTTAATGAGTTTTAAATATTAACTCATTACATAAGAACAACATTCTATATCAAATGTCATGCCATAAAGATCAGAGTTTCTACTACATATGTATTAGAAACTTTATTAATCTCATACTACAAGTATAAAATGCTTGAAACATTTATGATCCATCATACAATTTGGTTCATTATATTAGAATTTTAACTCATCCTTTGTAGAATCAATAACATAGTGCACACAAAACAATTTGAAATAAACTTCATTAGAGGTTTTTGTTATCATTGAACCATTTACAAAATATTCTATTTATCATGTCCACACTTGAAAGAGAGATTTTATATTGCTTATTAAATAACTAGTGATATCTTATTAGTTACTTCTCAAGCCAACTTTAAAGAAAAAAAATAAAGACAAGTAAGAAAGATAAATTTTAGATGGCAATATTCTTATCATTTTTAGAAAGTTATAAATTTGATTTTCCATGCCATATTTTTTGTTTGTCTTTTTATTTAAAATGAGTATAGGAAGTAACAAATAAAATATCATTAATTATTCCTAAGTACCATAAAAAAAATTTGTATATTGCAATGATTTGATATTTATATATCATTAATTATTCCTAACTAAATGGTTTGGCAAGGTTCAAGTAAATGTATTTGATATTTGATATCGGTTGGGCATGAAACTTATCGAGTAATATATATATATATATATATATATATATATATATATATATATATATATATATATATATATATATAAGTTTATCATTTTGTAAATACTAGCTTATAATTAATAAAATACTTATTTATTTAATAAAAACATTATTTTAATTGACTAAAATTGGAGGATTAGTTCCATAACATTCTTTATAGTTGTTGGAATAAATAAATAATCTCTGAAGACTTAATGAGATTTTAGAAAGTTGTAGTTGTATCTTGTCATGGGAATGGCTTTATAGTTGGGCTTTGATTTTTTTTTGGCTACAAGATCACATTATAGCTAAATTATTCAAATTTTGAAGGATGAAACTGTGTTCACAAGTAGACACGTGTTTAAATGACATGAATAAATATCTAATAGTGTAATTAAATTAATTAAAAAAAGTTTTTTATTTTTATTTTTTAATGAGTTTTAGATATTAACTCATTATGTCGTAGCCCAATTTTTGGGTTACTCCCCAAAATAAAATAAAATAAAAAGAGTTTGGCGTCGATAGAAAAATCACGGTGGAAATCTTGAATATTTTTTTAGCCGAATCGTACATCTTTTGTGCCCAAAAATGAGAGAAAATATAAATTCAAAGTAAAAATAAAGTCAAAAATCATAATTATATTTTTTATAGGCCAATTTGATTTAATCATGGGCTAATTCCAAATATTATTATGTTTGAGAATTAATTTAGGGTCCAATTGAAGAATTTAATTAAGTGCAAGGACTTAATTATGCTTTGAAAATTAAGGGCTTAATTGATGAAAAATAAAATTCTTGAATTTAATTCGAGCTCAATTGAGAATATTGGAATTTTTGGAGACCCAATTGAATTTTTTCCAAGCTAAACGTGCAAAATTAGGGGTTAAATTGAAAACAATTGAGAGTTTAATAGTGAATTGAAGGTCAAATTGCAAGTAAGGGACCAAAATAAAAAAGTCACGCAAAGTTAAGGCTAATGTTGAAATTTTGACAGAGGTACAATTGCACAAAATTAGAAATTTAAATCCAATTGGGGATGCAATTAGAACAATTGCAAAGTAAAGGATCAAAATGCACTTCTACCTTCCCTAAAGCTGCTACAGCACACATGCCTTCACCTGCATTATGCCAACCAACCACCACGACTGCCGATCCTAACACCAACCAGCCACCATTGCAGACACGCCATTTCTGACAGCCACCACACCGCCGACAGTCAGCCACCGTGGAAGGCCAAACACACCTATAAAAAGCCACCATGCACGACGGCTAGGGAGGGAGGACGAAAAAAACCAGAAGAACGGACAGAAAGGAGGAAGTTTTGGAAGGGTTTACAAAGATTTCTAGCATTAAAAACAAGCAAAACAAACATAAAAATCACACCATCATCTCCAATAACCAGCTCCCTTTCTCTTTCTCTCGGCCTGTAATCTCTCTCTCTCTCCAGAAACGCTTCTGTCGAACTCTCTCTCTCTCTCTATCCACTATTAACGCCCATTCAACCACCCATTACTACCCTTATCATCACCGTAAAACTCCTTCATATATTATAAACCTAACCCCACTCATAGGCGAAGCAACAGTGACAGTTGCAGCAACTGTAACAGAAACCCCAGCGACTTTGGAAGCTCCCTCTGGCCACCACAGGCCACTGTTTATGACGTCACCACGATAGAAATCATCACCTTGACCTTCTCTACCTAAAGGTACTAAAAGGTACAGCTTTCGTCATACTTGAAAAATTACTATTCATCGTCTTCCTCCCTTTTGCATGTGACCAGCGGGACGCAAATTGCGTCCCGCTATTCATAAGGGCCAGGGCTGAGTAAGGAGGTCGGGCTTCATGCCTGACCCATATGTCTAGAAATATTGGGCTTCCAGCTCGCGAGGAATGGAAGCCCAACCCAAAATAAAATGGCTTCTAGCTCGTGAGGATTGGAAGCCCAGTCCAAAACCAACTAGGCTTCTAGCCCGTGAAGAGTGTTAGCCCAGCCCACTCAGGGCAGGCTGTTAACCCACTTGGTCTGATAGCCCAGCCATAAAAAAAAATAAAAAAAAAAGAAAAAAAGAAAAAAATACAAATTGACATTTTTATGTATTTTTTTTTTACTATACTACAAAAATTTCAAAACATAAAAATATGTTGTTTTCATGCATACGGCCAAATTTCAAAGTTTTTCTCATCATATTTTTTGAAAAAAATATGTTGCATCTTTCTCATATTTTAAAATGAAAATTGGGTATTGTAACCAGTTTATGATTATCTATTGGAATTTGGCCAAAATATCAAAAATAATTATAACTATCTTTGTCTTATCTATTAGGGTATAAATTTACATTGTAAAATACATCCATGGATAAAAAAAAAAAAAGAAATTTTAACTACGGTGTAAATTTACATTGTAAAGTATATCGGTAGATAACAAAAAAAATTTAACTGCGGTGTAAAATTACATTGTAAAGTATACTTGCAAACAAAAAAAAAGAATGTTCTTTAAAAGTAATGTAAAAAAAAAACTTAAAAAACAATCAAATAACAATGCAGTTTACCCTAGGTAGGGTGCACTGGGGGTGATGCGTCTTCCCCTTGCACAACAAGTCCCTTTATCCAGACTCTCGTAGACTAATAGGTTTCCAGTAACCTTAATACTAGGTGGCGACTCCTAATAATTATAATCATAATTTTTATGGCATAAACATATCCCTCATTTCACCGAGCACCATTGTCTCCCCAAACCTTGGGGGATGGTGGGGCGCGAAGCGCGTAAAAAATTACCGTCGCGACATATTACATAAGGACAACATTCTATATCAAATGTCATGCCATAAAGATCAGAGTTTCTACTACATGTGTATTATAAACTTTATTAATCTCATACTACAACAATAAAATGCTTAAAAAATTTATGGTCCATCATATAATTTGGTTCATTATATTAGAATTTTAACTCATCCTTAGCAAAATCAATAACATAGCGCACAGAAAACAATTTGAAATAAACTTCATTAGAGGTTTTTGTTATCATTGAACCATTTTCAAAATATTCTCTTTATCATATCCACTCTTGAATGAGAGATTTTATATTGCTTAGTAGATAACTAGTGATATCTTATTAGTTACTTCTCAAGCTAACTTTAAAGAAAAAAATAGAGACAAGTAAGAAAAAAAAATTTAAGATGGCTATATTCTTATCATTTTAGTAAGTTATAAATTTGATTTTCTATGCCATATTTTTTGTTTATCATTTTATTTAAAATGAGTATAGGGAGTAACAAATAAAATATCATTAATTACTCATGAAGTACCATAACAAAATTTGTACTTCATTTTCTACTTGTAGTACATTTTAAAAGTTAATTTGTTTTATTATATGATAAAATGCCATGATAATAAACTATACACCTAAAAGAGTTTAGGTGCCTACTTAACCCCTTTATTGTTCGTATGAACATTAAAGGAGGTGGCCTCTTTTTCTTTTTTTGCAGTAGCTTTTTTGTTTTGTATTTTCATTTTATTTATTTTATATTCTTTTTAATTTTATTATTCAACTTGTTTGACTTTGAATTTGTCTTCATAAATTAAGTTAAATCCTATAAGGTCATATTAGTCTTAAACAAACATCTTGACATTGATAATGATTGATTTTACAAGTGTTTGTTTTTGTTATTGTTTAATTAACCAAAAAAAAATAAAAATAAATAAAGTTCTTAAACTCAGTAAAGTCTATTATCTGAATGAATTCATAAATTTGGTTGATCAAATTTATCAATGTCTCAATATTAAAAAAATAAGTCATCTTGACCTTTTTATTTATTTTTTTGTAAAGCCAAACCACACTTTTTTTTAATTGCTTTTGAAGCTGCCAAGTTGATATAGTCATGTTAGGAAAATTCTTAGATTATTTAGTTTTTGGACTAGACAATGAATTATAGCAGGATGTTTCATTGTTAATCAATTAGGTCAGATTTAATCACAATATCAATTAGTTTTTTTTATAGCTTGCATATATTTTCTTACATTTAATTTTTTTATTTATTTGAGTTGTTATGCAGTATGGTCTTGTAAACTAGCATATATACAAATGTTAGACTTTTAGTTAGGTTGCTCTGGTTGAGTTTTCCAAAACACTTATATGTTGTGGAAATGATAAAAAAAATTTAGAGATACAAGTATCTAATTAGATAGATTTAAGGTTGCTTAAGGTTTATACGAAGATTACTTAAAGGTCATATGTTCTTTTTAGCTTTTAATAATTTTCTCAAGTCTAAGTTAATGCAAATGACAAGTCATTTCCAACCTTTAATAGTAATCTATACAAATTACCAATAAGAAATCTTATAAATTCTTTTAGGAGAGAGAGATATTGATATCAATTTAAGTTTTATTGCTTTACTTTTGTGTTTTTTAGGTGTTTTGCATTGTTATACAATTGGTATATAGAAAATAAGAGGCAAAATATTTTATTTATAGAAAAACTTGAAAACCCTATAAATATTAAAATATCAATTTATCCCCTGAACAATATCACATATATTATTTCAGATAATTTAAGAAACATATTCAACCAAGTTTCTACTTGAATTTTTTCTAGGTCTACAATTTTAATTCCAAGTATTAATTTCAATCTAGTCCTCAATTTTAAAAATTATGTATAAACTAAAACCCCCTTGATTTAACGATTAGATAAACTTAGAAGGGTAGGAAGAATGCATGTGAAAAAAAATCCAGTCTCTCCCATCAAGCATGGTCAACCAAAATAATTTTTTGTTTAAAAATATTGTCTCCCTCTCGCATTTTACTTATTTCAACGTTGGAAAAAATCTTAAAACGACATAGATTCTATTTTGTAAAAAGAGCTTGTAGACAAGTGCTAAAGTCAGTCACTTTAATAGCCTATAATAATTAGCCATGAAAATGCCCTAGTAAATGTATTTAAATTCAATTTCAGATGCAAAGACAAACAACTGCCTCATTTCATCCAGCAGTATATCTCTATTCAGAGTTAACCTACTAGCAATGAAATCACTTGCGATAATAGTTAGGGTTTGCTCTGTAAGATCACTAGTTTGAGCTCTATACAAGTCACAGTCATTGGAGATTTGAATTGACTGTTAACTTTCGAATCCGTGAGATAAGATTAGTCGAAGTATATATAAAATAATTAAAATAATTTTTTAATATATATATATATATATATCACGATCACCATATTCAACTTTATATATATGTATAGAAGAGCACTTCAGATTAAAGCACTTCAAAAGTACACATGAAAAAATGGAGATCAAATGCATGAGAAATTGAGAATACAGCATATAAAGTAACTTGAGTTTATTCTCTACTGGATGTGAGCTTACTGGAAGAATTTCCAGTCATTTCCTCTTACCTCATCAGCAATTACTGTACGAGTGGAGGCATTTGACTGGTGATAAAATGCACCACTGGTTTCTTTCACATCATGTTACAGTCAGGTCCTGACGAATTATCACCATCACTTTTATTTTTATCACCACCAATGTCACGAATCAAGCTTAGAATACCAGTAACCAAGATTACAATTCGCGTTGGCTTTTCAATATTTTGAAGCACCTTGTTTCGCTTCTGAAATGAAAGATAATATGCAAATATATTAGAGGCTGAGTTAATATTTTATACTTAATATAGTACTTATTTATTAATTAGATAGAGATAATATTTTTATTAATGAAAATATGATGATTCCACTGGTTATTTTGAAGCCAGTCCTTAAAATATAATTAATCTCCTCATCCAGATAATTAAATAACTTTATCTAGAAACTATATTATCTAAAACATAAATTACTAACTGAGATTTAAAAATATAATTTATATTATTATTTAACACACACTCTCGAGTGAAAGTTCTTTAAGTTTAAAATTTATACAGATACATATTATCTTGTGCTTGATTTTTATCAAATAAAATAGAAATAGTAAGATTCGAACTCGTGACCGCTGGGTCAACAAGACTATGATACTGTACCAAGAAACCATCTCACCTCAATACTTAATCTATTAGATCAATCCCAACATATAATTTATATTATTTTCAAGTCAATTTCGTTCCCTATGAAAAATGAGAATTCAAATGAAAAGCACAGAAGGAATATATTCGAAAGAAAGGAGCAAAATCTAAATAATAATAATAATAATAATAAAAACATACAGAATTTGCAAAGCTCTATACTAAAAGAGGATAGAAATCACTGATTAATCTTTTGTTCATATGTAATCAATAGCTCAAAAGATACTAATTAGATCAAAAAATTCAAATTATAATTAAGGAAAAATATCTTGAAATTCTTTAGATATAATCCTCATGAGTTTAAACTAAAAGCTCATAAAAACAATCATATATTCCATGGTTTTATGTTTTAATATCTATTTATTTTGTTTTCTTTCTTATATGTTTTTTTAACTAAATCATGTATGTTTTATTGTAGCAATTTTTTGAATAAAAAAAAATACAAAAAAGAATAAATATTTGTAAAAAAATTAATAATTTTATCTTATTGTTTTAATTTCTAAAATGAATTACCGTCACGGGGGCCTCTTGCATCGCGCTCCTGCTTTGACGTAGCAGAGTATAGTTATCACAGAAGGTGGCGCCGCCGTGGTGCGTGTACCTCTTACCACCGTAGCAATCACAGCAAATTTCATAGGTGCTCTCTGAATCAACTCTGAAGAAACATTCAGAGCAGCTGAAGTACGCTCCTGGCATGAACGTCGTGCAAGACTTGCAAAATACACCTCTTCCACTCTGCATGATGTAGAACAAGAGGAATGCTTCCTCAAAATCCAAGCTTCCATTGTCGTCCTTGTCCAGCGCTCTAAAGATGCTCTGATGAGTTAAATCTGTGACTTTTTTTTTCTTGAGATACTTCATGTATTCACGCAGGCTAATTTGCCCGTCTCTGTTCTTATCCATGGCCTTGAAAGCTTTTCTGGCCGCTTTCTTTTCCTTTTCCGGCAGTTGTTCGTAAAAAGCTCCAGCAGCCCGGCGAAGCGCCTCCATATATGATTATGCGTGATATCTTTACAAGGAAGGAGATTTGAGAGGATAATGGAGGAGGTAGCTTGGAACTACATCTGATTATAAAGCTCTCCTGTTCGACAGTGATTTACAGTCCTTGCAAGTGACCACACAATGAACAAATATTAAATAATTGAAGTGAATATGGGTGTGGTCCATAACATCTTCCACGTTACATAATTAATTATTATATAAGTTTTTAATAACTATTATATTAACAATTATATAATTCCAATTTATCTAGTTCATGGTTTCATTTAAATATTTGCTATTGGACATGGGACCTTTTGTATATTGTAAACCTAGTAGAAGTCATTTTTTAAATTAATTTTTATTTATAAATATATTAAAATAATATTATTTTTTGTAAAAGAAAAATCACCTTACAACCTTATTTCTCCCTCTCCTACGAGCCACCAGCCATTCACGGATACACCCTTTTCTTGTTCTAGTTGAAGCCGCCTCTCTGATTAGAATTGAAGCGAAGGAGGGTGTGGAAATTTCGACATCCTCGAAAATTCCTCCATCTCACATCCCCGGTTCAGGAATCAAAGCCATGAAAAGCCAAGTTGCGTTTGTCCAAGGAACATGACAGCCTAGCCATGATGGAGTTTTTGGTAAGTGGGCAATCTTTACAAAAAAAAATAATATTATCTGCAATTTTATACCACAAGTGGCACAGCAGTTCTGATTTATAAATATTATTTACGCCTCATGTGCTGTAAAAGTTTTTTTTTTTTTATTAATTTAGATGTTTGGGTCAACTCGTATTTATTTTGATTAACTTTACTGAATATAGAGTTATGAATATAAACTTCTAGTGATCATCATATTAGCAACCACAGATCTCAAACCTGAAACTATAGGAAAACATATCATAATATCAATTTCTGTCGTTGTTTTTGGGATTATTGGACGACATTGTAGGTCACCATTCTTCTTATTTTCTCATTGTAATATAGGGAATTAAATTATGAATTTTATTTTTATTATTTTAACTATAGTCCAAGACTTGTTTGAACTTAATTGATATTTTATTTTTAATTAAGATCTAAGGATTGTTTGGATCAGTTTTTCAGTTTTTTAAGCTTATCAGTATTGGTTTTGAGTCATTTTTATAAGCTAGCCAATTTAGTACTTAGTGTGAGATCCATTTGGGTTATTTTTAAAATTATTTGAACTTTTTGTAGGCCTAAAATTCAGTAGTCATTGAATATTATTATTTTGATTTTTCATCTTAAGTGTGTGAGTAATTTTTATATTATTTAATTCTTGAAAGAACTACACCAATTTATCTAAGATTAATTGGTTTTACGGTGTCATTTGATATAATTTCAATAATGTTGATATCTTGAGATAAATTTTCATTGTGCCACACTCCTATAAAATTTATTTTGATTTTTTTTGGATTAGCTTTCAATTTTGATTACGAGTTACGCAACTATGTGATCATGAGATTTGTATCAATAATAATAAATTTGAATCAACCTTTGAGTCTAACATTGACTAGACCCCTCAAAACCCGGGTCTGGCTAGTGCCAGACCTAACGCACTTTCATGGGGGCACGTTTGGTATTTTACTGTTGTTACAAGTTTATCTATTATTGTTGTTTTAGTATTTGTGGTGTAGTTTACTTGTATATTGTAGTGTTTTAGTAAATCTTTCCATAAAAAATTGAAGTTTCATTTTTTATTTTAAGGTTTGTTAGTGATTTTGAAAATGTTTAGTTTATATGTCTTGTGATATACTTGATTTTGATTTATAACTTAAGTGTGTTATGATGAAAAAAATCACGGGTTATTTAACAAGTAACAATCATATTTTATCAATTTTATTTTTATGTTAAATTTTTTAGAGAAATTGATTTTTTATAGAATCAATAAAAATTAAATTATATTTATTTTTTTGCTGCTTTGAAACACATCAATTTTAGGCTCAAATTCTAACATATATTTAGATCCAATAAATATAAATGTAGGTGAATATACAAGTCACTGGGCTAGTTCTCATATTACCGAGTCAACTCGGGTCTATTTTTATATTATCAAAATGATACGTTTATTATTTTATTTTTTTTGTAATTTATTGACCTTGACTTAGTCAACTTTGGCTAAATTCATTGAGTAATGGACTCAAACATTGAGTCATCGAAATTTAACCAAGTCAATATAAAAAACATTTTAAATTAAATTGTGGAGACTTTGGGGTCTTTAATAGCTCTTCCATCTCACACCCCCATAAACGAATAAATATAATAGAGTTGAAGTCAAGCCCGGTGGGCGTGGAAATCAAATTAGAGAAGCAATCATTTCAAAATGGAGTTATTTTTATAAAATTATTTAAATCCTTCTGTCGGGTCATTGTCTTGACATTTTTTATTTGAATTTATTTTCAATTGTATCTTTCATTAATAAATATTTGAATTTTATAACTTTTTTTTTTATTTATTTTCCATGAGTTAGTACAATCGCGAGTTAAATATATTGAATAAAGGGTTTTCTAGCTGAATTTTTAATGTTATCTTTCAAAATTAAATGGATTAAAAATTATGGATTTTTTTAGTCTTCATTCTATGAGATTTTTTTAATTTTATGGTTTAAATCATGAGTTTATTTAGTTAATTTTTTTTTAATTTTATCTTTCAATATTGAGTTAATTATAAATTAAGATTCGTAATTTATTTTAACTTATTCTTTATTATTATGTTGGTGTCATAATCCAGATTTAAAAGGTTAGTGTAGGTAGATTAGATTTATTAATTCATATTGAATTTAGTTTTAAATTATATTCTGAGTCATGAAAAATATTCCACTTGGATCTCTCGTTGTAATCATATTATACTTCACTATTTTTTCATAACGTGAAACTTGCCCCCCCGTTGAACCCTCTGGTTCCCAAGTAATAATAATAATAATAATACTTCACTAATTATGCGGTGTGAGAACATGATTGTGTTCTAATCTCATTTAAATATTTGCTATTCTACATGGGACCTTTTGTATCTTCAACGTAGAAGTTGGTTTTTAATTTAATTAAATATATTAAAATAATATTATTTTTACTTTTCTAAAAAGATATATTAAAAAAAATTTAAAAAATAAAAATAAATTCAAATTTACGAGATTATACATACAGATAAATTGAATATGGATTACTATTGACTGCAAACAAAGAAATCATTATTTTATCCTCTCTATTCATTCATCTCAGTTTTAGTTTTGGAATCAAGAGTATTTTTTATTTTTTTATATTTCTATGGATAGTAAAAAAATTATAATAACATAGTATCTTCAGAAATTGTTTTCTAAATTAACTCTTATTTATAATTATATTGAAATAATATTATTTTTACTTTTTTTTTAAATATATTAAATATGAAAATAAATTCATCCTTATTTCATATTAACGAAAAACCTTAAAACCTTATTTCTCCCTCTCCTACTAGCCACCAGCCCTTCCCTTTCCAAGTTGAAGCCGCTGCTACGAGAGGTCCCCTCGAATTTTGGCGTTTTCAGTGATTTCCCTTTCTTACAACTCATTAACAAAGAAATATTAAAGAGTTACAGTCAAGTTGCATGTGAATACTTTGACGTATTCAATAATTTCTCCATCTCACACCCCATAAATAAAAAATATATTATAAAATTGAAGTTGGATGTGAAAGCTTTGACATCTTCAATAATTCCCCCATCTAACACCCCATAAACGTAGAAATATAATAGAACTCAAGTGAAAATGGATGTCAGAGCTTTGGCGTCTTCAATAATTCCCCCATCTCAAACCCCATAAACGTAGAGATTTTATAGAACTCAAGTGAAATTGGGTGTGAAAACTTTGGCGTCTTCCATAACTCCTCCATCTCACACCCTATAAACGAAGAATATTGTAGAACTCAAGTGAAATTGGGTGTGAAAACTTTGGTGTCTTCGATCATTTCTCTATCTCACACCTCATAAAACATGGTTCACGTATAAAAACCATGAAAAGTCGAGCTCCATTGGTACAAGGGCCAAGATGCAATTTTTTGGTTAGTTACCCCTTAAAAATATTATTATTATGATGATAATATTGGATAGGAATAACAATAAGATTACTAATAATGATAATAATGGTGTTTGTGGTAAGTTATCATTTAAAAAAATTAGTAGTAATAGTAGTAGAAAAAGTAGAAAGGATAATTACGATATTGGGATGATGATGATGATGATGATGATGATGATGATGATAATAATAATAATAATAATAATAATAATATGGTTAATTTCTAAGGATAAATCCCGCTAAAATCTTATTTATCTTACCTTAACATTAACAAAAATTATGGTTTTAATTTTTTAAAAATGTTTTATTAATATTTTTGTTGATTTCTAGGATAAATTTATTTTAGGGTTTTTCCATCCAATATCAATCTATGATGATAAAACTACAAACAAATATTTGGAAAAAGTGTTATTACTGCATAATTGATTTGTGTCGTAAAAATATAATTTGCATTATCATAATCATCATTATAAATCAAACAAGAGGTGGGATTGTTTTGAGAGTAACCATGTTAACATGGCAACTTGATCGAACCACTTGTATACATTTGTTATTGATAGGCTTTTATCACTGCTGGCCGGACGGTGCTACTAGAATAGGCTTACCAATGTGACCTCAATATATAGAAGCTCCTTGAAACAATTATAAAATTATTATAATTATAAAATTTAAATATTGTTTATACATATACTTATGATAATAAAACCACAAAAACATAGAAGCACTAACCTTAAAAATAACAAAAAAATCAAAATAAACATACGTTTAAATATCCCAATGATTTATTCCATATTGAGAATCATCAAATGAAACCTAACAATACAACAAATTCATTGAGTAATTTAACTTGGGTTCTAAATAGATTTTTCTAAGCAATAATAACAACAACAACAATAATAATACTCGTCTTAAGCAAGAGGCTAAGGATTGCGATGATAAAATTCATCATTTGTTCTTTCACATAATGGTACACATTGCTATTGTAGTGCCAGCAAAAACAACCACGCTTGCAACGCCCACTGTCATTTCAATCTTCTTGAGCACACTGTTTCGCTTCTGAAATCAAAGATTACGAAGCATATGATTAGATATATTCCTAATGATGAACAAGCAAATCCAGAAATCAAAGAAACACAATTAGAGGGAATAAATCGTTCCAAAAATTGGAAATCTTAAGCAATCTCAAGAATTTCTTTCTACCAGGATCGAAATTGATATCATTTTCGAAGATTATTTACCTCTGGGGGAGCTGCTAGTGCCAAGCTCCTGCCTTGACTTAGTAAAGTATAGTTATCGCAGAAGGTGGCATCATCGTGGTGCGTGAACTTCTTACCACGAAAACAATCACAGCAAATCTCATAGGTGCTGACTGTTGAATCCTTACTGGTGAAACAATGAAAGCAACTGAAGTATACGTCTGTCAAGAACGTATTACAAGATTTGCAAAATAGAGCTCTTCCACTCTGCATGATGTAGTACAAGACGGTTGCCTCCTCAAAATCCAAGCTTCCATTGTTGTTCTTGTCCAGCGCTCTAAAAAAGCTTGGATTATTAAGAGCCGAGTTGTTATCTTTGTTGAGATACTCCATGAATTCTTTTAGGTTAATTTTCCCGTCGCCGTTTTTGTCCATTTCACTGAAAACAAATCTGGCATATCTCTTCTTCTCCTCCGGCAGGTTTTGATAATAAGCCGCAGCAGCGCGGCGAATCTCCTCCATATTTAATAAGAGGGTAGCTTTGCCGTACAATTTCAAGATTCCAAAGGGACTTCAATGGAAGTGGATCAACTCTAAGAACCTGCCTCTAATCGCCATTGTTGAATGATCTGAACTATATTTATATCCAACAAATAGAGATGCAGGTTAATCTACGAGTTATTCGGTTAATTTTGATATTTCCGAGTCAACTCAAGTCATTCTTAAAAGAAAAAAAGAAAAAAAAAATATTATTTTTCAAGTTGAAGCCGCCTCTCTGATTTGGAGACAATATCTTTTCTTTTATTCCACGGTCCCCAGCAATTATTTAATTTGTCCAGAAACCCTTCTGTCTGATAGGGACCACACGACGAAGAAATGTAACAGAATTGAAGTGAAGTAAACTTTGACGTCTGCAATCATTAGCATCTGTCCTAGGAACATGACAAACTCGGGTCGTTTTTTATATTATCAAGATGATATCGTTTTAGTTTTTTTTTTTCAATTGATTGACTTTGACTTATTCAAGTTCGGCTAAATTCATTAATATGTGCTCTAACAGCGTTTTTTTTTAATAAAATATATTAAAATAATATTTTATTTTATTTTTTAAAGATTATTTTTTATATCAACATATTTAAATAATCTTAAAACACTAAAAAATTAAATTAAAAATAAAAAATAAAAATATTCTTTTTCAATTTTTTTTATATAATGTCAAATAATTTTTAATTAATTGAGTTATCGAAATTTAATATAAAAAACAATTTAAATTAAATTGTGGAGACTTTGGCATTTTTAATAATTCTTTTATCCCCCATCCCCGGTTCATGCATCAAAGCCATGAAAATCCAAGTTGCATTTGTCCAAGGAACATGAAAGATACCATAAGAGGCACGCTAATTCTAATTTATAAATATCATTTATGACCCATGTGTCATAAAAGGTATGTTTTTTATTAACTTGATATTCGGCTAGCTTGAGTGTACTAACTAAACTCATAAATTTTGAAGCCTTGGATTTATGGACAAATTGATCCTGCCTCGACGAGCCCCATTTAAATGAGTATTAGCCTTAGATTTCTAAACTTGTTCATATCCAACCCCTTTTTAGTTGGTATTAGACTTCAATTTTATGGGTAATAGACTTTTCCCCCAAGCATGATTGAACTTGGTTTTTGGAGAGGGTGTTAGCCTTGGATTTTCGGACAAATTGATCCTGACTCGACGAGCCCCATTTAAATGAGTATTAGCCTTAGATTTCTAACCTTGTTCATATCCAAGCCCTTTTTAGTTGGTATTAGACTTCAATTTTATGGGTAATAGACTTTTCCCCCTAGCATGATTGAACTTGGTTTTTGGAGGGGGTGTTAGCCTTGGATTTTAGGACAAATTGATCCTGACTCGACGAGCCCCATTTAAATGAGTATTAGCCTTAGATTTCTAACCTTGTTCATATCCAAGCCCTTTTTAGTTGGTATTAGACTTCAATTTTATGGGTAATAGACTTTTCCCCCAAGCATGATTGAACTTGGTTTTTGGAGGGGGTGTTAGCCTTGGATTTTCGGACAAATTGATCCTGACTCGACGAGCCCCATTTAACTAAGTATTAGCCTTAGATTTCTAACCTTGTTCATCTTTTCATATCCAATCCCTTTTTAGTTGGTATTAGACTTCAATTTATGGGTAATAGACTTTTCCCCCAAGCATGATTGAACTTGGTTTTTGGAGGGGGTGTTAGCCTTGGATTTTCGGACAAATTGATCCTGGCTCGACTAGCCAATTTAAATGAGTATTAGCCTTAGATTTCTAACCTTGTTCATCTTTTCATATCCAAGCCCTTTTTAGTTGGTATTAGACTTCAATTTTATGGGTAATAGACTTTTCCCCCAAGCATGATTGAACTTGGTTTTTAGAGGGGTTGTTAGCCTTGGATTTTCGGACAAATTGATCCTGACTCGACGAGCCCCATTTAAATGAGTATTAGCCTTAGATTTCTAACCTTGTTCATATCCAATCCCTTTTTAGTTGGTATTAGACATCAATTTATGGGTAATAGACTTTTCCCCCAAGCATGATTGAACTTGGTTTTTGGAGTGGGTGTTAGCCTTATATTTTCGGACAAATTGATCCTCACTCGACTAGCCCCATTTAACTGAGTATTAGCCTTAGATTTCTAACCTTGTTCATCTTTTCATATCCAATCCCTTTTTAGTTGGTATTAGACTTCAATTTATGGTTAATAGACTTTTCCCCCAAGCATGATTGAACTTGGTTTTTGCAGGGGGTGTTAGCCTTGGATGTTCGGACAAATTGATCCTGACTCGACGAGCCCCATTTAAATGAGTATTAGCCTTAGATTTCTAACCTTGTTCATATCCAATCCCTTTTTAGTTGGTATTAGACTTCAATTTTATGGGTAATAGACTTTTCCCCCAAGCATGATTGAACTTGGTTTTTGGAGGGGGTGTTAGCCTTGGATTTTCGGACAAATTGATCCTGACTCGACGAGCCCCATTTAAATGAGTATTAGCCTTAGATTTCTAACCTTGTTCATATACATTCCATTTTTAGTTGGTATTAGACTTCAATTTATGGGTAATAGACTTTTCCCCCAAGCATGATTGAACTTGGTTTTTGGAGTGGGTGTTAGCCTTATATTTTCGGACAAATTGATCCTGACTCCCCGAGCCCCATTTAAATGAGTATTAGCCTTAGATTTCTAACCTTGTTCATATCCAAGCCCTTTTTAGTTGGTATTATACTTCAATTTTATGGGTAATAGGCTTTTCCCCCAAGCATGATTGAACTTGGTGTTTGGAGGGGGTGTTAGCCTTGGATTTTCGGACAAATTGATCCTGACTCGACGAGCCCCATTTAAATGAGTATTAGCCTTAGATTTCTAACCTTGTTCATATCCAAGCCCTTTTTAGTTGGTATTAGACTTTAATTTTATGGGTAATAGACTTTTCCCCAAGCATGATTGAACTTGGTTTTTGGAGGGGGTGTTAGCCTTGGATTTTCGGACAAATTGATCCTCACTCGACTAGCCCCATTTAAATGAGTATTAGCCTTAGATTTCTAACCTTGTTCATATACATGCCCGTTTTAGTTGGTATTAGAATTCAATTTTATGGGTAATAGACTTTTCCCCCAAGCATGATTGAACTTGGTTTTTGGAGGGGGTGTTAGCCTAGGATTTTTGGACAAATTGATCATGACACTACGGGGCCCATTTAAATGAGTATTAGCGTTAGATTTCTAACCTTGTTCATATCCAAGCCCTTTTTATTTGGTATTAGACTTCAATTTTATGGGTAATAGAATTTTCCCCCAAGCATGATTGAACTTGGTTTTGGAGGGGGTGTTAGCCTTGGATTTTCGGACAAATTGATCCTGACTCGACGAGCCCCATTTAAATGAGTATTAGCCTTAGATTTCTAACCTTGTTCATATCCAAGCCATTTTTAGTTGGTATTAGACTTCAATTTTATGGGTAATAGACTTTTCCCCCAAGCATGATTGAACTTGGTTTTTGGAGGGGGTGTTAGCCTTGGATTTTCGGACAAATTGATCCTGACTCGACGAGCCCCATTTAAATGAGTATTAGCGTTAGATTTCTAACCTTGTTCATATCCAAGCCCTTTTTAGTTGGTATTAGACTTCAATTTTATGGGTAATAGATTTTCCCCCCAAGCATGATTGAACTTGGTTTTTGGAGGGGGTGTTAGCCTTGGATTTTCGGACAAATTGATCCTGACTCGACGAGCCCCATTTAAATGAGTATTAGCCTTAGATTTCTAACCTTGTTCATATCCAACCTCTTTTTAGTTGGTATTAGACTTCATTTTTATGGGTAATAGACTTTTCCCCCAAGCATGATTGAACTTGGTTTTTGGAGGGGGTGTTAGCCTAGGATTTTCGGACAAATTGATCTTGACTCGACGAGCCCCATTTAAATGAGTATTAGACTTAGATTTCTAACCTTGTTCATATCCAAGCCCTTTTTAGTTGGTATTAGACTT